>JAWRVF010001337.1:43847-79700 GCA_036785485.1 Physcomitrellopsis africana
CGGTTGCATTCTATTCACGGAAGTTTTCTGCGACTGAGATCAACTACAAGATTCATGATAAGGAACTCCTTGCTATAGTGGATTCTTTCCAAGAGTGGCGTCACTTCCTCAAAGGAGCTGCGCATCCGGTGACCGTATATACGGATCACAAGAATTTGGAATATTTCATGTCTGCTTGGATTCTAAACCATCGTCAAGCTCGATGGAATATGTCGCTATCTAGATTTGACTTTGTTATTACTTATCGGCCTGGAAAGTAGCAAGGACTATCCGATGCCTTATCAAGAAGATCATATCTTGCGCCAAAGATTGGAGAAGCAGCGCTTGATCAACAGTGTACGACATTATTAAAGCCAGAGCAATTCAGGATTTGTGTTGCTGTGGTGCCAATTGATGCTGACTTCCTCAACCAGGTACGTGCTGCGACCATTGAAGATTCAATAGTCCTTGATATTAAGCAGCGTATCAATGATGACAAGTTCAAGGTTGAAGGAGATCTCTTATACTTTGAGGAGCCGCTGTATATTCTAAAAGGGCTAGCACGACTTTGAGTCCTTCAATCTTGTCATGACTTTCTAACTGCGGGACATTTCGGATTCAATAAAACCTTGGAACTCATTTCTCGAGATTTTTGGTGGCTCCAAATGTAGAAGGATGTGAAGGATTTTGTCCTCTCTTGTGACATTTGTTCAAGATCCAAGAATCCTCGACATTGCCCTTATGGACTTCTACAGCCATTGCCCATTCCGTGTCGTCCATGGTCTTCAGTTTCTATGGACTTTATTACAGATCTGCCGCCATCGAATTCATTTGACAACATCTTTGTTGTGGTGGATCAACTTACAAAGATGGCTTATTTTATCCCTTCAAGAAAATATTTTCAAGCAAAGATACAACAAGGCTCTTTCTTGATAATGTGTATCGATATCATGGTCTATCAGATGATATCATGTCGGATCGAGGAATCCAATTTGTATCAAAGTTTTGGAGATCTTTTTTTTAAAATATTAAAGGTAGACATTAAGCTTTCTTTGGCATTCCATCATCAAATTGACGGCCAAACGGAATAGGTGAATCAAGTTTTGGAACAGTATTTACGATGCTATATCAACTATCAGCAAGATGATTAGAATGTATATCTATCGCTAGCCGAATTTGCATATAACAACACCCTTCATGGGTCGACTCAGAAAACACCATTCTTTTCCAACTATGTGTACCATCTGAAGCTTGATCTATTGAATCCGTCAGCGAATAACAACCCAGCAGCTGAAGGATTGGTGTAGCAGCTATCAGAGCTTCAAGCCACATTGAAGCTTCAATTGCAAATTGCCCAAGAATCTTACAAAGCATCCGCGGATAAATTTCGGAATCAGGCACCTAATTTCAAGATTGGAGATAAAATATGGCTGCTTCGACGGAATATCAAGACCAAGCGGCCATGTGATAAGTTGGACTACCGGAGATTGGAACCATTTGTTATCCAAAAGCAGATCAATCCTGTGGCGTACCGCTTAGAATTACCAGCTGCTATGAAGGTACACCCTGTCTTTCATGTTTCTCTGTTAGAGTCTTATCGAGAATCGTCTTTTTCTGGAAGAGTGCAATGTCCACCACTTAGTATAGAAATTAAAAACAACGAAGAATATGAAGTGGAAAGGATATTAAATTCACGGCAAAGATGGAATAAATTAGAATATTTTGTGCATTGGAGCGGCTACAATATTAATGAAAGAATATGAGAATCGGCTGAAAATCTTGCCAATGCATCTCAAAAGGTACGGAAATTCCATCGACGATATCCTAATAAATCAAAAGCTGGTCATTAATGAAGCATGAAAATGAAGCCTTCTCTGGACAAATGAATAGAAAAGGGATCCAGATCTCATCAAAACATAACTTGTTGTATTTCATAGTATCAAGATATCTAATATCAAGGTATATTTAGATATGGCTAGTGAGAATGTAGATACTATACTAGTGGTACCATCTCAACTGAGTAGCTCACGACATCGACCTTGAGACGAAGAATTAGAAGAGCTAAGAAGACGTCGAAGAATACCAAGCAGCAAGTCACTTGTAATTGTCTTTGAAGTTGAACCAGCTCATGCAAGTAGTGGCAAAGCGATATTTTCAGGTCGTTTCGACACTGAAGATACAAAAGTTTAAGCATAGTCTCAAGTAGAAGGTATTGGTCATTATCGATGGCTACAAAGACCCATGAATCATCTGCCTCGTGAACAACAGCTGGAATATATTATAGAGACTATGCGACAAATTTTTGATTTCCTATGTTTGTGAGTATACATCTCAAATAGCTTTTTGAAGACCTCAAAGCTAGAGGATGAGGTGATGTCAAGGACATACTTGTTAGATACCTTCTAAATTATTCTAGAAGTTTTTTAGAACTCTCTAGGATCTTCTAGAGCCTTCTAATACCTTCCTAATGTCAAGGACATATTTATTAGAACCTTCTATAATATTCTAGAAATTTCCTAGAACTCTCTAGAATCTTTCAAAGCCTTCTAATATCTTCCTAGTTAGTAGAAGTTACTTGAGAAGCTCCCTAATTGGAAGAAGCTTCTTGAGAAGCTTCCTAGATAGGAGTATATATTAGAGTCGAGGCTGAAGAGTTCTTCAGTCTCGGCAATACATCTTTTGGAGGTCTAGCTCACCTCTCTTGTGTTGTTTTTGTACTCATCTGATTAATCCAGTTCCTGCCAATTCTTCTTGAACTTCTTGTTTAGACGTCAAGTCTATAATTTGTGTCTGTGACAATCAGAGCTTTGTCTTTTTTGATTAAGAAAGGATTATCTCTTTCTCTTGATAAGACATAAGCATATTAGAAGTTGTGGAGTAGCCACATTTAAACTTATATTGTTTCTAGAATTTTTTCTTTGGAGTATGTTATTTTATATTTCTTGAAGTGAGAATAGATACCTTCTTTTTTATTATATTATCATGACAGAGCTTGTGGAATTGAAGAGTGCAATGGCACAAATGCAAGAACAAATGAGAGAGCTAATGCTTGCAATGCATCAACTCAGTTTACTACCACAAGGAGGAAGAAGATTAGCAAGAAGTGAAGATATAGAGATGGTTGGAGCTGCGTTAAAATCTACACCAAATCATACTACCTCACCTATGATGGAACACCATTCAAACATTAGAGAATCAAAAATTAATTTGCCTAAAAAGTTTGATGGCACAAGATCTAAGTTTCAAAGATTTATCAATCAGGTACAATTGGTGATTGAACTTCAACCTCAAAGTTATTCTATACAAGGATCTCAAATTAGGTTTATTGGAATGTTACTTTCGAGATCTGCTTTATCATGGTTATCATCTTTTCTTGAACAATGTGATCCAATATTGAATAATTTGGATATATTTTTAGCAAAATTTTGATCTACGTATGGAAAACATGATGCAATCCGTATTGCAACCAAGAAGATTTACATCCTATGACAAAAAAATTGATCAGTGTCATTATACGCTTCACAATTTTGACAACTAGTGATTGATATCAAGTGGGATGATGTTGCACTTATCAGCCAATTTCTCTACGGATTACAATATGAGATAAAAAAATTAATGCTCAATTTATGCGATCCTCAAACATTGAGTCAAGCAATTGATTTTGCTTTGAAGTGTGACAATCGACTTTTTGAGTTTCAATCCAAGAGTCATACAAGGAAGCTTCAATGTTATTATTCAATGGCAACATCAACGTCTTCACAAAATATACATTTGGAAGTAGAAGACATGCAAATTGATGCAGTACATTTTAAACCTCTTACTGAACAAAAAAAGATTAGGCATCGTGAAGGAGGATTATGTTTATATTGTGGAGAACCTAAGCACACTACTCAACATTCTCCGAAGAAATGACACAACTACAAAATAAAGAGTACGGCTGTCAAAGAAGACAACCTATCGGAAAATGAATTTGTCCAGCTACAATAGAAACCGTGCAGTTGGAACCTTGTACAATTCCTAATAAACGTCCTATTCTCTATTTAGAACCCTCTCTTTGTTTTATAATAGATGTATATTTAGGACCAAAAAACTATAGAATCTCTATCTTATTAGATTCAGGAGCCTCAATATGTTTTCTAGATGAACAATTTGTTAAGAATTGTAAAAAACTTTTAGTATAGAAAACTAAATCCGTACATGTAGAAGTCATAGATGGTCGTCCATTATCTTCTGGAGATGCCACTCATGAAATCCATCCTATAAAAGTAACAATAGATGGTCATAATAGCTACATAACCTTTAACATAATTAAATCTCCATGTAATCCAATTATTTTAGATTTATCATGGCTAGAAAAATATAATCCTCAAATAGATTGGAATTCTCGTAGACTTGACTTTTCTCAGAATATTATTAAACATCCTGCCGACGAAGTAAAAAGCTATAAGTCTAGTATAATAAAACCTATACTTATAGGTGCAAAAGCTTTTATACACGCTGTCGAGTAGAGAGAATTTGCCTTGGAAAAACGTCGGGTTCCTAGCTGCTACTAGAACTAGCAGGGAACATAAGAGGAAGCCGTGCAAGTATTTTTTATACTTGCACAATATTTGTTCAAGCTTTCAAATTATACTTGTATTATACTTGTATAAGACTTGTACAAATATAAAGTATAAACCCTTGAATAATACTTGTATAAATACTTATATAATACTTATATAAATACTTATATAAAATAGTCTATAATCCTCGGTATAATACTTGTACAAGTACTTGTATAAATATTATATATAATACTTATAAAATAATTATATAAATACTTGATATAAATACAAGTATATATATTCGTACAAAAAGTATAAGCAAAGTGTATATATATTCAAGTATACCTCAAAATACAATCGCATATGAGGAATACAAGTTATATAACAAGCTAAAACTAAACAAATCACTAAAAATCCATCCAAAAGTCAAATCAAGTATGCTTATAGCCTATGGAATTCCAATGATCTATTGTAAAACATATCAAAATTTCACAAATAGATGACTCACCGTTTAAAAGTTATGGCTAAAAGAAATAGGCACCAAAATTTCTCAACAAATGCAAAGGCAGCAAAGCTCCTCTTTACTTCAGCCTTTGTTGTGATTACTTCCCTTCTCCAAATTGGGCATGCAATAGCTTTTTAGAAAGCCTACTCCATCATCTAATTTTTTCTAAAATTTTGCATGCATGCCTCTTAAACTCCAGATTTTATAGCTAGTTGATTCTACTCTTCAAACCCTAGTAACAATTTGCCCTCTTGACACTTCACGGCTCATAGAAATTTCATAAAAGCTCCAAATGTATTGATTTTTGTTTTCATAAAAAGCTTACACAAGCAAATATAAGCATCTAAAATATCAAAAATATTGAAGATATTTTCTGACTTGGGTGGTTGAACAAAGTCTTTGCCCTTCTTCGTCGGGTGGCAGCAAACCTTTGCCCACTCTCAAGCTTACAACTTTTCCTCTCCAACTCTAAATGCTACAAGAGATGTCTTAATAGAAAGCTGGTACAATTTTCCACACTCTCAATAAGTTTCACTGAGAAAGACTCGAAATCAAACTTGCAATGGCAGATCGAAGTTTCTACCATCACTTTTCGATAGCAGCAGACCTCACTCTACTAAAACAAGTATAACTTTTTGCTTAAAATTCCAATACAAGCAAGTGAATAGGTTCTAGAATCCTCACAACTTGAAGAACACACCCACCAATGCCTCTATATCCTTGGAGCTATCTCTCTCCAAAGTTCACCACTTAAAAATTCTCTAAACCCTAGGTCCAACAAGAGGAGTATATGTCCCTTTCCTTCCATATTAGACTATGACACGCCCACATGCACAACCAAATCCTATTGGTTAGGCCCTATTCACCCCATGCTCTTCTTTTTTTATCCCTCACAAGATCCATTCTACCTCAAAAGTCAATAAGAAAGGTAAAACAACCTTTATCTTTCTTCTAATTACAAAAGAGTCTATTCTAGGATATAAGTAAGGTAGGAACGAAATAAATAGCCATCTTAATTCACTAACTAAGTAGCTATAATAAATCCTCTCTGTATAATATCTTCTAAAATAACCTCTAGCACTCACACATGTATTAACAATAGATACAAGATATTTAATATTTTTATACACTGCACGTAAATGCAATATGACAACGCAGCAAAAGAAGGATCAACTTTTGCTATTTACGCCACACCCGTTTTTGATGGTAGAAAGACTTTAAGTGGTATTCCAAACTAATATCTAGATTATCAGGATATTTTTGAGAAAAAAAAATACAGATATTCTTCCAGAATATCCTCCATATGATTGTTCAATTGACCTCAAAGAAAGAACTTAGCCACCATTTGGACCAATCTATAATTTATCATAAGATGAATTGGCTGAACTCAAGGCATACATTGACAAGAATTTGGCCAAGAATTTTATACGCTGTCGTGTAGTAATACGACTACTAGGTGAAAGAGGGGAGGAATGATTATATTATAGAAGAGCTCAAATGAAAATATTTGAGAAAATTATCTTAGAAAAATAGATAATAGACAAGGAGGTAGTAAAAATTAAAAAGTGCTAATGCTGCCTTTTATAAAAGGGATTTCTACTTACTTTGTAAAGCCATAAAAATGGTAAAACAAAGTAGATTAGAAAAATAATTGGTATAGGTATGTTTAATAAGAAGTTAAGAGTAGGTTTTAGAGAAATTTACCTCAAAACTACAAGAGTTGATATCCGGAGAGGGCCGGTTAAGAACCTGGGTCGAAACCAGACCCCAGGGCACAAAACCGTGTGCCGACGGCGAATGGAGGGTCTTTTTGCAGATCAGAGATTGGCATTAGGGGGTGAACTTGAATGGTTTTATATAGGAGTTGATTTTGAGTGATTTGGAGAGAAAACGACTTTGTAATAGCTTTTCAAAGTCAGGGTTTATTTTGGCTACTTGAGATTTTGTGAAATAAATTAGGGTTGATGGTTTAGGCAATTCCAGAAGCTTTGCAGCAGATCTACGGCTGGAAATTTGTGGGTTTTTGGGTATTGTTGTTGTCAATGTGTGCTGTGAATTTGAGATTGATCTAACGGTTTGATCAAAGGTTATTGAAATTTATGTGAGTTGGGGTCTCTGGAATTGGGTTTTGAAGGTCAGTTAGGGTTTCGCAGATTTTGATCAATCTATCGGTTGGATTAGGGTGAAATTTATGTGTGTGTGTAGAAGACTTAATTTCCTACATGCTTGTGAAATTTGGAAGCAGTTGAACGGTGCAAATAGGAGATTTAGGCACTGGAATATTGGCGTGAAGATTGGAGAAGGAGGCCGGCTGATACCCGAGCAAATTTGTAAGTTTTTCTTCTTCTTGGTAAGTTGGATCTTCTTCAAACTTGGTGTGTGTGTTTTTAACTTAATTGTTAAGGTGTATGAAATATTTCAATCAAGATCAACGGTTTGTTTGGTAGTTATTGTGGTTCTAAAACTGCCTTAGAAATTGCTTAGGGTTTGACTTAGGGTTTGATTAGGGTTTGACTAGGGTTTGATTAGGGTTTGACTAGGATTTGACTTAGGGTTTGATCAGGGTTTGACTTAGGGTTTGACTTTTGACTTAGGGTTTGACTAAGGTTTGACCAAGGTTTGACTTAGGGTATGACTAAGGTTTGATCAAGGTTTGACTTAGGGATTGACTAGGGTTTGAATAAGATATGATTTAGGGTTTTAAGATTCTATTTTTAGTATTTTCTAAATTTAGTATTTTATATATTATTTTCTATTATGATTATTGAATGACTCATTTATTCTTCTTTTATAATTTCTTTAAGATTGAATCAAGTTGAAAAATATTGTTAAGGTTTAATAGAAGTTAATTAAGATTCTATTAGAATTGTTAGGATTTTGTTGTGGCATATTTTCTTTTTATCTTCCACAGCCAGGTGCCCGGAGCATTCTCAAGCAAGACTTCACGTATTACGACAACGCCATTCTAAATTACCAACAGGAGCTCCAATTCTATTTGTGAAGAAAAAAGATGGATCATTGCGAATGTATATTGACTATCAAGGATTCAGCAAGATCACAATAAAAAACAAATATCCATTATCTTTGATATCAGGACTCCTTGACCAGTTAAATCAAGCTAAGATCTATATAAAAATAGATCTAAGACGAGCATATAATCTAATACGCATCAAAGAAGGAGATGAATGGAAAATTGCATTTCAAACTAGGTATAGATATTTTGAATATAATGTCATACCTTTTGGACTAACGAATACACCAGCTGCTTTTCAACATCTCATGAATGATATTTTTTGTGAGTTCCTAGATAACTTTGTCGTCTATTATCTAGACGATATTTTGATCTATTCTAAGAATGTAGAAGAATATGAAGTACAAGTTTGTCAAGTATTACAAAAAATTAGAGATGCGGGATTGTACGTTGTCGTATAACATGGCTTTCTATTTGGGAATACACTGGGTACTTGGCTGTGGAGAGTTTATTTGAAATTTGATGGCAAAAATCTAGTAGGTAATTTTTCCTTAATAAAAAGGACAAATAATATAAGGATCTTATAAAAGAGAAGTTTTATATATAAATCCTCTTGTATTCAAGTAAGTTTGTACAAAAATGGTTCAAATTTCTATAAAAACCCTTCAAAACTTTATTCACCCGCAAGGACTTATTTCTTGCTAAACTTTAGAGTCTAATAACTCTTGATCCAACTATTTAATTTCTATAAAATTTAATTCAAAGTGTAGATGATTCTTTTGAAATTCACCACAAGAAAAAAATCAATCGTAAATTCGTTTTTGATCATCTAACATCTCAAAACTCCTAGCAGGTGCTTAAAACCCTAGCTCAGAGACACCCGAGCACTATTTTTCTTATATCTCACAAACCCAAAAGTTTAATGCTACAAAATTTTTGTATATAGTCTTGTGACATAAATATATATACTCTTGAAAATTTTGAGCCAAAAATCTATCAAATTGTCTAAGATATAGCTCAAAATGTAACCACTATGTAAGCAGGTCACTTACTACCCTTAAGTTTGTAAGCACTGACTTCAACTCTCAATATCTCCTTTACCTTAGCTTGGATTTTATTAAGCTATACATAAAAAATGTAGCTGTAAAAGTGCTTTCTCTAATCTCAGTTGCCAATCCTTGATTGCTCTCTGTATGCATGAGTTATATCCAAAAGAGTGACAGTAGGTCCAAAATCAACACCTTAACTTTGAGAGCCTATAACTTCTTCATAAAAAGTGCAAATCACACAAAATTTGTACCTTAATCAAATCCAAAAACCTAAACCTTATAATCCTAGCCTCTGATGTTTGATTTCTCTGGAGAAACAAACCCTAATTCCTAATAAATCCTCAAGTAGCCTCCTGGAAGCCCATTGGGCATGATTTTTGGCCAATTAGAATTGAGATTTCTATGATCCACCTCTTTTCATCCACATAAATGGCCAAACTATCCTTTTTACACTAAAAACTTTTTTCTAACCCTTCTTCTTATAAGATTTACATACTTGGTGCTTTAAGCACCAAATAAAATAAATAAATAAGATCTTAAGGATCACCAATGTCTAACACATATGACTTAAGATATATTTAAGTTACTATCAATATAAAATTAATTTCAAAAGTCACTACTAAAAAAAAATAAGGTTGTATAAACCTTAATAATAATCCTTTTAATAAATCTTTTCTAAACTAGCAACCTAACCATATCCTATAACCAATAAAAATCCACTGATATGGCTTTCATTTAGCTATGTAATAAATTATACATTAAATATACATGTACAATTTTTTCACATAGTAGCCAAACCACAACACAATAACGCCAAGATGGAAAAGTGTATATTTCACACTACTCAAGTTGATTTCTTAGGATACATCATTTCAAATGATGGTCTCATGATGGATTCTAAGAAAGCCCAAACAATTATAAACTGGAAGATTCTAAAGATGGTAAAAGATGTTCAATACTTTTTGGGATTTACTAATTATTATCGGATTTTAATGGAAGACTTCTCTCAAGTTGAGCAATAAAGAACGGCCCTCTTGAAATTGGAGCAATTTCATCTTCAAGCAATGAAATCAATATTGACTATTGATTCAACTTTTTTCAAGCAAATTCAATCAAGTATGTCCTTAGACCCTCTTATTCATGATATCAAGAATAATTCTTCCAAGACTCATGATTCTTCTACATTCAAATTCAAGAATAACCTACTATATTTTGAAAGATGTCTATATGTTCAAAAAGGAGAAACACGTTTACGTATTCTTCAAGCACGTCACGATTTTCCAACGGCAGGGCATTTTGGATACAACAAGACTTTGGAACTTATATCAAGAGATTTTTGGTGGCCTCAAATATGGAAGGCAATCAAAGACTTTGTACAATCATGTGATATCTGCTCAAGATCCAAGACTCCTCGTCATCAACTTTTTGGACTTCTTCAGCCATTACCTATTCGAAAACAATCATGGTCTTCCATTTCTATGGATTTCATCACAGATCTTTTAAGCTCAAGATCTTATGATTCTATAATTGTGATAGTAGATTGGTTCACCAAGATGGCATATTTTATGCCATACATAAAATCTATCACAAGTAAAGAAACAGCTAAGCTTTTCATTGATAGTATCTATCACTATCATGGATTACTTAAGGATATTATATCGAATAGCAGAATTCAATTTGTGTCAAGATTTTTGAGAATCCTTTGCAAGATCTTAAAAGTGGACATAAAGTTATCTTCAGCTTTTTATCCTTAAATTGATGGACAAACAGAGTACGTGAATCAAGTCTTGGAGCAGTACTTAAGGTATACCATCAACTACCAATAAGATAATTGAACAGCTCTTCTTCCATTGGCAGAGTTTGCTTATAATAATACGATACATTCTTCTACACAACAAACACCTTTCTTTGCCAATTATGGTTATTACCTATGACTTGATGCTTTTGACTTTTCAAAAGTTGATAATCTAACGGGACAAGATTTGACAAATTATTTGTTAGAGCTACATGCAATAATGAAGGTGCAATTAAAAGAAGCTCAAGAACGACAAATGCACATGCATATTACAAGGAACAACCACAATTCAATGTGGGGGATAAGGTATGGTTATTTTGTCACAATATCAAGACTACTCGTCCTTGTAATAAGTTGGATTATCATAGGCTTCGACCTTTTACTATTTCTAAACAAATCAATCCAATTGCATATCGATTATACCTATCAAAATCCATGAAGATCCATCCTGTATTCCACGTGTCATTACTCAAGCCATATAAGATAGTGGATATACAAGGAAGAAGACAAATGCCGCCTCCTCTTGTAGAAATAGACAACGATGAAGAATTTGAGGTTCAAGAGATTTTAGATTCAAGGTGGTGCCAAAATTGACTAGAATATCTTGTGCATTGGCGCGGATACAATATTAGTCAACATACATGGAAGCCATTAAAGAATCTAGCAAATGCATCAATAAAAGTCAATGCATTTCATCGACGACATCCATCAAAACTAAGATAAAAAAATCAAAAAAATCTTTGCTATAAAGCAAAGCAAGTTCTATAGAGATTTCATCCTATCTTGTATCATTATTTGTTATTTCTTTAAATTTTTTTGTGCTAAAGATATAGAGGATCAACAACTAGCGAATTCAGCTCAAGAGCCATCATTTGCTGATTTACTAAACGAGACATTATGACTATCACAACATTCAAGACGACGGAATAGAGATGAAGATCCTCAAGAACGACATGTCTTTCCTCGGATTGATGGCAAAATACAACATGTTTGGTATTATAACTTTGGAAGAGACTCTTGATGTTTGGTGATACTTTTAGAGGTAGAAACTACTCATGATGATATTCCTAATATTTTCTTTGAAGGAAGTTATGAAGGCCTCAACAATGATCAAATAACAAGGTGGTCCTTTCACCTTGGTATAGGACATTATTGATGGCTGAAAAGATCAAAATATGTGGCAAGCACAATTCAATGTATCTTGAATTTTTTCAACTTGTAATCACCGCTCCTCTTAGAACTCGTCCCTAGAAGGAGGGATAATGTCATCGATATAAGATTCACTACAATAATTATCTAATTAATATAAATTAATAGAAGTAAATAAAATAAGTTGATTTGGAAATATCTAATAGAAAAGCTTCTTAGAAGCTTCATAGATACGGAATCACCTTTATACATGTCTATAGGTGATTGGTAGGTTAGAAACTTGGTCAACAAGCTAGCCACATGGCGCACATGTTGATAGCTTATGGAACAAGTTAGCCATTGATCACACATATTGGTAGCTTACGGAATAAGTCAAGTATGTGGCACACATGTAGAAAACTTCTCATACAAGTTTGACACGTGTCTTATAAATTAGACACATATAGGATGTTCTATAAAATATCACCACGTAGCTGTTAATTAGATAGTATTTATAGAGGCAAGAGTGAAGCCTTTTTCACTCTCGTCAACTCTTTTCTTGCTTCTAGTCCAGATTCAAGAGTCTATAGTTTTCTTATCTTGTGGCAATAGCCATTTTAGTTTCTTTTAATATACATACTTCTTTACTTCTATTTTGTTATTCTTCTTAATAGAAGTTTCATATGTTTATTTGCTTTCATTGAGTTCTTATCCTTGACATCTAATTGCTTATTGATTATACCTACTAAAATCTATAAAGATCCATCTTGTATTCCATGTTGTCATGTAGTAATTTTACCATTAGATGAAAGAAAAAAAGAGTGGTTATATTATTGAAAAGCTCAAATGAGAATATTTGAGAAAATTATCTTAGAAAAATAAATAATAAAGAAGGAGGTACAAAAAAATCAAAAGGTGTTAATGCTACCCTTTATAGAAGTGACTTCTAATTGCTTTGTATAGCCAAAAATAAGCCAAAACAAAATAGATTAGAAAAATTAATAATATAAGCATCTTTAGAAAAAAATTGAGAATAGGTTTCAAAAAAATTTATCCCAAAAATCTCAAAATAGATATCCGGAGAGGATGGATTATGAGCCAGGGTTGGAATCAGATCCCAAGGCACAAAATCACATGCCAATGGTGGATCAAAAGCTTTTTGTGTAGATCAAAGAGTGGAATTAGAGGGAAAATTTGAAAAGTTTTGCATAGGATTTGATTTGGAGGGATTTGGATCAAAACTAACTTTGTAAGAGCTTTGCAAAGTCAGGGTTGTTTTGGGCAACTTTGGATTTTGTGAAATAAAATAGGGCTTATATTTTGGACAATTACAATAGTTTAATAATAGATATTTGGCTTAAATTTTTTAAGTTGGTTGATATTGTTGTTGTTAATATGTGCTACAATTTTGAGCTTAATCCAATGATTTAATTATTTGAAATTGAGGTCTAAGTGGGTTAAGGTCTCAAGAATTGGATTTTGAAGATCAGTTAGGATTTTGCAGATTTTGAGAAATTTGACAATTGGATTTGAGTGAAATTTTTTTCTATAGATAAAAGACTTTATTTTCTACACCCATATGAAATTTGAAATCAATTAAATGGTAAAAATAGGAGGATTAGGCACTGGATTATTGGCTTCAAGATTAGAGTAGGAGGCCGGCTAACACCCGAGCAGATTTATAGGTTTTTCTTCATTTTGGTAAGTTTGATTTTCTTGAAACTTGATGTGTTTATTATTAATTTAGTTATTAAGGTGTGTAAATTTTCAATCAAGATCAACAAATTATTTAGCAATTATTGAGGTTCTAAAATTGCCTTAGGAATTACTTAGGACTTGGTTAGGATTTAAGATTTGGATTTAAGGTTTAAAATTTGGATTTAGGATTTAGAATTTGATTAGGATTTTATTAGGATTAAGATTTAGATTTAGGATTTAGGATTTAGTGTTTGATCAAGGTTTATTAGGATTTGATTAGAGTTGACTAGGATTTAGTTAAGATTTATTTTAAGATTTGTTAAGGTTTGACCAAGGTTGATTAGGATTTAGTTAGGATTCATTATAGGATTTGTTAAAATTTGATCAGGATTTACTAGGATTTGGTTAGGATTTGATTAGGATTTGTGAGGATTTAACTAAGATTGATTAAAATTTAGTTAGGATTTTTTTTAAGATTTGTTACGATTTGACTAAGGTTGACTAGGATTTAGTTAAGATTTGATTAGGATTTTTTAAAATTTGATTAGAGTTGACTAGGATTTAATTAGGATTTATTTTAGAGTTTGTTAAGATTTGACCATGGTTGACTAGGATTTAATTAGAATTCGTTTTAGGATTTATTAGAATTTAATCAGGGTTGACTAGGATTTAATTAGGATTTAATTAAGGTTTGTTAGGATTTGACCAAGGTTGATTAGAATTTAATTAGAATTTGATTAGGATTTATTAGAATTTGACCAAGATTGACTAGAATTTAGTTAGGATTTGTTTTAGGATTTATTAAGGTTTGACCAGAATTGACTATGTTTGATTAAGATTTATTTTAGAATTTGTTAAGATTTGATCAAGGTTGATTAGGATTTAATTAGGATTTATTTTAGGATTTATTAAGATTTAACTAAGGTTTGATTTAGGATTTGACTAAGATTTGACTTAGAATTTGACCAAGGTTTGACTTAAGATTTGACCAAAGTTTGATTTAGGATTTTAAGATTTTTATTTTTAATATTTTTTTAAAATTATTATTTTATATGAAATTTTTTTATAATTAATATATGATTCATTTACTCTTCTTTTTATAATTTCTTTAAGATTGGGTCAAAGTTTGATTAATATTATTAAGATTTAATAGAATTTATTTAAAATTCTATTAGAATTGTTAGGATCTTGTTGTTGCGTATTTCTTTTTTATCTTCCATAGCCAGGTGCCAGAAGCATTCTTGAGCAAGACTTCACGTATTACAATAATGTATGACTATTCAAGCCATACAAGATAGTGGATATATAAAGAAGAAGACAAATGCTACCGCCTCCTATAGAAGTAGATAATAATGAAGAATTTGAGGTAGAAGAGATTTTAGATTCAAGGCGGCACCAAAATTGACTAGAATATTTTATACATTGGCACGGATATGATATTAGTGAATGTACATGGGAGCCATTTATGAATCTAGCAAATGCATCAGCAAAAGTCAATGCATTTCATTAACAACATCGATCAAAATCAAGATAAAGAATCAAAAAAATCATTGCTATAAAGCAAAACAAGTTCTATAGAGGTTTCATTCTATCTTGTATCATTGTTGGCTATTTTCTTGAATTTGTTTGTACTAAAGAGATGGAGGATCAACAACCAATGAATTTAGCTCAAGAACCATTGTTTGCTAACTTATTGGATGAAACACTATAACTATCACAACCTTCAAGACAATCGAATAGAGATGAAGACCCTCAAGAACGACATGTTCTTCCTCGAATTGATGGCCAAATATAATATGTTTGATATCATGACCTTCAAAGAGACTTTAGATGTTTGGTGATATTTTTAGAAGTAAGGACTATTTTTGATGTTGTTTCAAATATTTTCTTTGAAGGAAGTTATAAAGGCCTCAACAATGATCAAATAACAGGGTGGTCCTCTTGCCCTAGTATGAGACACTATCAATGGCTGAAAGGACCTATCAACTACCTTCAAAGGGAACAAAGATCAAAGTATGTGGCAAGCTCAATTCGACAAATCTTGGACTTCCTCAACATGTAATCACCGCTCCTCGTAGAACTCATCTCTAAAAGAGGGAATAATATTACAGACATAAGATTTATTTCAATAATTATCTAATTAATATAGATTGATAGAAGTAGATAAAATAAATTAATTTGATAATATTTTATAGAATAGCTTTCTAGAAGCTTCATAAATGTAGAATCATCTTTATATATATTTATAGATGATTGATAGGTTAGAAATTTGGCCAACAAGCTAGCTATGTGTTACACATGTTGGTAGCTTGTGGAACAAGCTAGCCATATGTTGCACATGTTGGTAGCTTGTGGAACAAGCTAAGTACGTGGCGCATATGTAGGAAACTTGTCTTACAAGTTTGACATGTGTCTTATAAATTAGACACGTATTGGAGGTCCTATAGAATGCCACCACATAATTTTTAGATAAGTAGTATATATAAAAACAAGAATGAAGCCTTCTTCACTCTTGTCAACTCTTTTCTTGCTTCTAATCTAATTCAAGAATCCTATGTATTTTCTAATCTTTAGCAATAGTCATTCCAGTCTCTTCTTGAATATACATACTTCTTTATTTCTATCTTGTTATTTTCCTTTGACATAATTTTTACTAACTTATGCATTTTTTTTCTGTTCGTGTCTTTGACAAAACTTCTCCGGTGTCGTAGTAGAGAGAATTTGCCTCAAGAAAGCACTGGGCTTTTGGCTGCCACTAATTATTCAATCAAGATCCAAGTATAACAAACCTCTCAATTTTATATAAAAGATTTCTTCATAGGGCTATTACACCCAATACATAAGTTTTATTTCCTCAAAACACTCAAAATATAAGAAATACTCTAAAACCCTCATTCCTACGTACAAAGGGAATTTTTTACAAATTTCAATAATTCATAACTTTTAATCCATTTGTCCAAATCTACTTTAAATTTATATGAAATATTGATGTATTCTTCATAACTAACACCACAAATTTCAACTATCGATTCATTACCAATCTTTAGATATCGCCAAAACCCTAGCAATAGCTTCAAACCCTTATTTACAAGTACTTGTGTACTAAATTCTTTATATCTCATAATCTAAAAGTTAAAATACTATGAAACTTTGATGTATAGCTTTTTAACATAATAATACACCTTCTTGGAAACTTTGAGACTAAAATTCATCCAAAAATTTAAGATATGGTAAATCCTATTACTTTAAACAAAACGGCCTATTTATTGCCTTGGAATTTGATCTATTGTCTTTAACTCCTAATATCTTCTTTTTTAGAACTTCAAATGTAGTAATTCTTCCACATTATGTATATATCTTAAAATCACCTCTCTAGCCGCCCCTCCCAATCTCCAAAAGCTCCCATACAACTCCTCCAATCCTCAAAAGAATGACAGTAGGTACAATTTGTACACCCTAACTTCAAGCACCTACTTCTCCTTCATTAAAATTTCAAATCTTTCAATTTTTACACCAAAATTGTAGTCCAAAAAACAAGCTTTCTAATCCTAGTCTTTGATTTTCTAATGGCCTCTTTGAAATCACCAAAACCCTTCTTAAGGGCGTAGGCAGCCTCTTCAAAACCCATTGGGCATGGTATTCGACTAATAGGGATGAAGTTCCCTATTTCTTGCCTTCATCCGACCATGCCTTGATTTCATCCCTTCCAATTAGCCTCTTACTAGCTTAAATTTTCATCCTTAGGCTCCCACCTTCTTTCAAGGCTTTATACTAAACATTTAGGTTCTACAAAATTTAAATCCTATAACCAAACTAAGTAAAAATCTAAAATAAAGTTTCTTATATTAATTCCTTTTAATTTACTTTACTAACCATTCTAATACACATCTAAACCTATAAACATATTATACATTTTGAATGGATTTTATATACTATAAGCAATTATAGTATGATACCGATAAACTAATTTTTAATTTTTTGATGCTTGAATGGTGTTCCATTGTAGGTGAAGTAATATGGCTTGGTATAGATATTGAAGTACATCCAATCATCTCTATATCTTTATTTCTTGTTAATCTTGTTACTCCTTGTGGTGGTGCATTGAGTTAATGTATTATAAGTATTAATTATCTCATTCGCTTTTACATTTGTATTATTGTGCTCTTCATTTTAGTAAGCTCTGCTATCTTAATACTATAAAAAGGAAAAATTGTCTACTTTCACTACAAAATAAAACATTTAAGATTAAAAAAAAAAAATCTAGAGACAATATCAATTTAGAAGTGGATAATCCACAACTTCCAATATCCTTATGTCTTATCAAGAGAAAGAGATAATTCATTTTTAATTAAGAAAAGATAAAGCTTTGATATTATATCTTTAGTCTTATCAATCTGTCAAGAATGCAAATTAAAAAAGATGTATAAATTAGTAAAATCTATGTCAAAAAAATAAAAAAAATAAAAAAATAGAAGTATGTATATTCAAAAAGAAACTAGAATGGCTATTGCTAAAGTCTAAAAAATACAAAAGACTCTTGAATTAGACTTAAAGCAAGAAAGGAGTTGACAAGAGTGAAGAAGGCTTCACTTCTATTTTTATATATATTATCTATCTAAAAGTTACATGGCGATGTCATACTACATTTACATGTAGTGTGTAAAAATATTATATATCTTGTATCTATTGTTATTACTTTTATGAGTGCTAGAGGTTATTTTAGAAGATATTATACAGAGAGGATTTATTTTAGCCACTTAATTAGTGAATTAAGATGGCTATTTATTTTGTTCCTACCTTACTTATATCTTAGAATAGATTCTTTTGTAATTAGAAGAAAGGTAAAAGTTATTTTATCTTTCTTGTTGACTTTTGAGATAGAATAGACCTTGTGAGGGATAAAAAAGAAGAGCATGGGATGAATGGGGCCTGTCCAATAGGATTTGGCTGTCTATGTGGGCATCTCATAGATTGATATGGAAGGAAAGGGAGATATACTCCTCTTGCTACACCTAAGATTTGGCAATTTTGAGTAGTAAACTTTGGAGAGAGATAGCTCCGAGGATATAGAAGATTTTATAATGAAAATTAAGAAATATATTCTTCAAGTTGTGAGGATTCTAGAACCTACTCACTTGCTTGTATTGGAATTGTGAACAAAAAGTTATGCTTGTTTTAGTAGAGTAAGGTCTGCTCCTATTGAAAAGTGACGGCAAAAACTTCGATCTGCCATTGCATGTTTGATTTCGAGTCTTTCTTAGTGAAATTTGTAGAGAGTGTGGAAAATTGTGCTAGCTTTCTATCAAAACATTTCTTGTAGCATTTGGAGTTAGAGAGGAAAAGTTGTGAGCTTGAGAGTGGAAAAGGGTCTGTTGCCACCTGACGAAGAGGGGTAGAAACTTTGTTTAACCACCCAAGTCGGAAAATCTGTTCAATCTTTTTGATATTTTAGATGCTTATAGTAGCTTATGTAAGCTTTGCATAAAGACAAAAATAAATACATTTGGAGCTTTTATGAAAGTTTTATGAGCCATGAAGTGTCAAGAGGGCAAATTGTTACTAGGGTTTGAAGAGTAGAATCAACTAGCTATAAAATCTAGAGTTTGAGAGGCATGTAGGCAAAATTTTAGGATAAGTTAGATGATGGAGTGAGCTTTCTAAAAAGCTATTGCATGCCTAATTTGGAGAAGGGAAGTAATCACAACAAAGGCTGAAGTGAAGAAGAGCTTTGCTGCCTTTGCATTTGCTGGGAAATTTTAGTGCCTATTTATTTTAGCCATAACTTTTGAACAGTAAGACATCTACTAGTGAAATTTTGATATGTTTTACAATGGATTATTTGCTTTCTATAGGCTACAAGCACTTTTAATTTGAACTTTGAATGGATTTTTAGTGATTTATTTAATTTCAGCTTATTGTATAACTTGTATTCTTCATATGCGGTTGTATTTTGAGGTATACTTGAGTATATACACACTTTTCTTATATTTATTATACAAGTATACTTATATTTGTATCAAGTATTCATATAAATATTCTATAAGTATTATATATAGTATTTTATAAGTATTTATATAAGTATTTATACAATCATAAAAGAATTTTATTCATAAAAGAAATCCTAATCAAATCCTAGATAATCTTAAAGAAATTGTAAATAAATCATAATTGAATTTTAATCAATTTTTAAATAAATTTTAAAAAAATCTTAATCAAAATTCAATCAAGTTCTAATAAAATCTTAATCAAATCCTAATAAAATCCTAGTCAAATCCTAATAAAATTTCATATAATTCTAATAATTTTAGTAAAATTTTACTATCTTAAATAAATCTTAATCAAAGCTTAATCAAATCTTAAGTTAAATTCTAATGAAATCCTAAAGATATCTTAAGTAATTCTAAATCAAATCCAATAGTAGATTAAAAACTTTAGTAATTATTAAATTAACTATTGATCTTTATTCAAAATCTGCACACTTCTTATTTTTCTAATTAAAAACAAGTATATAGAATTTGAAAAGATTTGAATTTACAGATTGGAAGAAAAAGCTCCTAATTCTTTTGGATATTGGTTGTTTTTCTTTCCTAACCTTGATGTTGATCTTCTAGCATTAATATCTCCTTTTGTATCATTTATATATTCTAAAAGTTTATAAAAATGCTAAAAAATAAATTAACTACCAACTTGAAAAAGAACCATTTCAATCTAACTAGCAAATTGTTTAAAATTATAGACATTCTCACTTACCTTCAAAATCCAATTTCCAAGATCTTAGCTCACTTAAATTCTAATAACCTTTGATCTAACTATTGAATTAAATTCAAATTCACATAAAAAATTTAATACAATTATATTCACAAAACCACAAATTTTCACCTATAGATTTACAACAAAATTCACAATATGCTCTAAAAGATGAACCCACTTTGTTTTTTAATAATTAGAGTCATTTGAATAGAATCTTGACTTTTTATAGCTTTCACAAAGTCATTAAAAATTTAAGAACCTTAAAATTAATTCTTAAAAAAACCCTATTAAGTTTGATTTCCAATTTCTTTCTCTGATCAACAAAAGAACTCCCAATTTATTGTAGACACATGGTTTTGTACCTTAGAGTTTGGTTTCGATCTTGGTTCACAATCAATCTTCTCCAAGTATCAATCTAAGGTTTTTTTAGATAAGTTTTACTGAAAATTATCCTTTATTTTGATCTTAAGATGCCTATAGTAGTATTTTTGTTAATCTACCTTTTTTTTATCTTGTTTATGGTCTTATAAAGTAAGTAGAAGCTCTTTTTATAAAAAAAATATATTAATACTAAATATTTTTATTTCTTTTCTATTTTTATTTATTTTTAAACCTATGTTTTTAAAAATATTTTATAACTTACTTTTTAATTAAGCTTTTCTATAATATATGTCTTCTTTTATTCTTTCATCTTATAGTCCTATTATAATACGACAATATTTGAGGCTTTTGATGAATTTAAATCTTAACTTATCTCATACTCTATTATATTTATATTTCTATATGATTCTATTTTTTCTTTTTCTTTTTATTTATATGATTTATATTTAAAACCTAAATTATGTAGATTTTTTTAATATTACTGAAATTTGTATCTTTAGTAAGTTTTTAATCTCTTCTTTATTTTTCTTACAATCTTTGAAGATATTAAAGCACCTAGATAAAATATGCAAAGTCTATGAATTGCTCAATCATTAAAAATACATAATAACATCAAAAATTCAGATTTTTAGAAAAAAAAATTAATAATATTATATTTGATTATCAAATAAATATATGATGTGTAGTATCTCTTTTATAGTATCATGTAACAAAAAAATATCCACCTTATTTACCTTTTGCTAAATCTTAACATATAAATAAAAATAATATCCTTAAAAAGCTTCCATAAGGCCTTCTTTGTAGTTTGTATGTATGGAGACAAGAGTAAGGCTATCCTTAGTCTTATCAATGCTTTTTTTATTTCCAAGTCTTGGTTCATGTCTCTCTAGTGTCTATGTTTTTGTCAATAGTGATTGTAGTTTTTTTCTATCTTATATCTATCTCTTCTTTTTTTTACCTTTTCTCTTCTTTAATAATACATAAATTTATTATCTTTTGAATTTTTCTAAATTTATATCCTAGATAAAAAAATAAGAAATTAAGGATTAAAAATAATAAAAATCATTTGAAGAAGAATTTGTTAGTAAAGGTTATTAGACAAATTAAAAATTAAATTTTATTTGGTTCATATTTCTAATACTAACAATTCCAATCAAAGATAAGAAGATTTATTTTATTAAATAGTATTATATTTTTTTTATATTTTATAAATTTATATTTTTTAAATAGTATTATAATTTTTTTTATATAATATAGAAAAATTCATTGAATTAAGTGGAACAATTTTTTAAAAAAAAATTGAATATAGATATTTAAATTAATATTTAATGTTGTAATTAATTTAATCCTATAATATTTTTTTGGATTAATACCAGATAAAAAAGATATTTATCTAAATTAATATAAGATTAAATAAAAATAATTTTTATTTTTTAAAAATTTATTTCAAGACAATATAAAAGATATTTTGTAGAAAAATATATTGTTGTTATTCTTCTTCTTAATATTGGTGTTATTGAATATTTTTTTTAGAACAAATATAACTTCTGTAAAAATATTTTATGAATAAATATATTTTAAAAAATAATAAATGATGGATCATAAACTTCAATAAATTATTAAATATGAAGTTATTTACTTTTTATAATATTTATATATGTATATATTTATATTTTGTAGCATAAAAATGAAATCTAGATTAAAAACAAGAATCTACTCAATTTCTTTTTAATCATTAAATTAAAATTTATTATTATTTTAGAATAATTTTGAATACTTATACATAATAATTATTGGTTTTTGTACTTATTATCCTCTACTATGGTATACAAAGCCAAAGACATGCTTATATACAAGGATGGTGCATGCTTAATTATAAGTTATAAATATTTAATCAATTTCAATACTATTGCCTTAAATAATAAATCCATTATACACTTAAAAAATATATGTTTAAATTTAATTTTCTTAAATAAATAAAAAACTACATATGTTTAATCATCAACAACCAACTCAAAAAACCAAATAACTACACTGCAATTGATGTTCAAGATGTGATTAGAGATGAGACACATGGTTTGATTCTTTCAAAAAATTAAATTCATACTCTGGATAGGTGTTTCACAAGCAGTCGAAAATAAGCATCAGTTCCTCACCACACAATAGAACAAGCCTGCCTATTGCCAGTTTGAATGCACAAAGCTTCTCTAGCACACGTTGTGTGCATTGTTTGAATGCATTGTGTTTCTCTAGCAAACACGTCCTCAACGACAACTAGGGTTATCAAAGTCCTGAAGAGAAGTTCGGTGATGATTAATCCCGAGAACAATTTATGATATGCTCTGGCATCGTGCGTACCAAATTTCCCAGAATTCTCCAACCTGACCAAGATTTGTGCCAAGAGTCTGTATTTCATTTTCTAGCAAGCGCCTCTAGGTACGCAACTGAGGACTGGCATCCTCGGTCATGCCTTGCACCCACGAGGAATGGCGAGGCACGAAGCTGCAAGCTCTGTCGTAGACAGCTGATGAAGCATTCTGCACTCCAGATCCAACAAAGAAGGCTCCATTCGCGAAACTGTCGCCAGTCGACATCCAGTCCCATTTTTGCCATCCTCCGAAAGGGGGTCCATCGTCATCAAGACGTTCCGTCACCTGAAAAGTAACTCATAATTCATAGGTGAGTTAAATGGCGATGCACACACCAGGTGAGGCCAACTTTAGTTCACAAGTGATGGATCTAACGAGAGTAACATACGATACCACAATGGTTGGGTCCTCGCTACCACCGATGGCATCCAAACCCCACCCGTCGGTGTAGAAGTTGTTTGCAACATGGCAGTTCCCGTAGCGGGATCTGCAAGGGTACAGGCACAGGGATCACTGACGCAAGGTTTAATTGCTGCCAGAAGTTTGCTATAAATAAGCCCCAACTGAACTACTCTCACAACCAGAGGCCGACGATCACAGCAAGTGTCCACTTCGCAACTAGATCAAATAAGCCATGGACACGGACATTTAGACAAATTGTTCATTGCGTCTCTTCAAATAGCAGAGAACTTTGACCCAAACCTGGACATTCTCTGAGTAAGGCCAGGTCCGAATCTGTTGAAAGCGACGGTAATCTGCATGTTCCTGTCGAAGTCGTCCTCAGGAGCTGCTCCAAACATCACCTGTATCACGCATTCTACGATAATTAGCCCCAGAAAAACTGTGTTCGTCACTTTCCGTCCGCACAAAAGAGAACTCGAGAAGACAATGACTAGGAAGTCTCGAAAAAGCCACGTGTTGTTCATTTCCTAGTACCTTATTGTGATTCTCAAAATAACAATTCGAGACTGTAATGAACGTCGAGTTCTTGGTTCCGTCGATAAGGCCATCGGCGACCTTCGATAGGAACCAGTGGTCAACCTAGACGTGACGCGACTGCTTGATTTGGATAGCATCACCTGTGGTCTTAGCTCGAAGAGAGTGCTTCGAGGGCGCTGTAAGAATGTGATGGGGGCCAGAGGAGATGATGTCATGTATGTGAATCCCATGGATGATCACATTTTAGATATCCTCGATGGTGATTTGAGACGTTCCCACAAGGTGGATATCTGCACCGCGCCCGTCGATGGTCTTGTCGCTGGTCATGACGAGCTCCCCTGCCAGCTTGATGGTCATGTTCCCTGAGAAGATTATCCAAAGGGGCTGAGATCTCTTCACGCCAAAACTCTAAGTTCCCGGTGCCGATTTCTTGATGTCGTCTTTATTGGAGGTGACAACATTTAGTTTGCCGTTCTTTCCTCATTTCACACCAAAGCCAATTGCGCAGTTTGCCAGCGCCTGGCGACGGTCTTGCCAATTTGGATCACACCGCCAGCAGTCGTCAATGTAGTTCCCGGACTTACATGTGTATGGCGTGTCCCCTGGCATGAGCAAATGTGGCGTGCCAACAGCGTCGTCACCCGAACCCTCAGCTTGATCTCTGCGAAAAAGAATACCTGGAAATATATGACTAACCAAAACATTTAAGTTCAAAAAAGTTGAACAACGTGAAAGCAGTGGTTGGTTTGGTCCGAAACAGAGGACATACTCTTCATTGTCGGCGCTGGAGATGTATGCGGCGACTGATGTATCGAAAAAACTTCTCCGTTGCTTCGATTTCATCTTCAGAAGGGTTGTCGAGATCTCTTGACCGATTCTGCTCAATAGTCTTGTCACCTGCAGTTATACCTGGGAATTCCAAGTTGGCAATGGATTGAAAGATGGTCCGTAAAATGGATATCCTTCTGAAGTCCTCAGACAAGGGAGGATTACGAGACACATCTCCTGCAAATGCCCTTGGTGCGTGAGCAGCCGTGCTGCCAGTCAGCGCAGTCACACGTTCACAGTGTGCGTGTGACCCCTGTAGCGCGAAGACCAGAAAAACTACGTGACAGAGAAGATGGCGAGCTTCCACGTATCTGAATCTGCATCCAGGAGGAATATGAATAAATTTTTATCATTGTTCAACACAACCAAGGATTCCATTCGACAAGGTCGCAACATTGCAACCAAAATGATCCTTGCCACAACTTCAGAACTTATGGGAACCGCAAGAAGGGCTGGCTGCTGTGCATCTTGGAGGCAAGAAGTACCTGCATGAAGTACTCGCCATTGATGCAGCAGCATTGATCGAGACGTTTAACAGTAGAGGAAAAGTGTAGCTGCAATCAGCGGGGTAGACCGTCTGCTACTCCAACCGCGGTTTATATATGCTGATGACCGCGTCTGGTCAACTGAACTATATTCCACGGAACTTGAATCCAATCATTTTCGAGACATAATGATCTTAAAAAGGAAGCTTAGAAACAACGGTCACTGCAGTCATGGAGCGGTGTGTTAAAAATTTATCATAACGAAAACAATTTGATGCTAAACCCTTAAACAGCGTAGAACAAATCACTATAGGCTCACGCCTACCATGGAAATCTAGCAACACGGTACTAGTTAAGGATATCTAGAAGCCTTCCAGTCGTTGAACTGCTGACTAAAGTAGGAACATCGTACAGTGCACAGTTCACCACCGACTTGCTGTCCTTGAAATGGTGATCGAGCAGACAAAGCACGAGCGCTCAATTGTTTTCGATATTCAATATTGTAACCGGCAGATTTTTTTACGCACGTAAAAAGTCAAGAATTATTGCCGATTTGGATCATAACCAAGGCTGAAATGTGCAGAGTCTCCGACGATGACATCGGCGCCAGCTGTGCGTAGCCTGAGAATGTAGATAGAATGATAAATACACGACTGTGGTGGTACTCAGATCATGTTAAGTTGCAGTGGCTTGAACTTAAAACCAACCATCCTAATTGGATGATTTGATCCTTCTCAATCATATCCTTTCTTGCGGAATTATTCGCGGGAAAGACGTTGAATATGTGACAAAAAGATTGTTGCCGAGGATTGGAAATACAAAAAATAATATCACACTAATTACATTTAATTTTTTTCTCGAATCTGCTACAAGCATAAGCACCCTAAAATCAATTTGTTGTGTTCTCAAAATTTAGGCATTCACAAGATAACTTATTAAAGTTCTAATTTTGAAGTAAATGTACACGTTTCAAGCATAATGCTAAAGTTTTAAAAGAAAATGCATCAACAAACCTAATCAAGGTGGAGAATAACTTTACAATGCCAATCATTTAAATCGATCTTCAAACACTTTATCACTTTATTTCTTAAATATTAGAGCTCTTTTTTAAAAAAACTGAATATCAATGTTTATCAAAAAAAGATAAAAAAAAATTATCACAGTATAATACAGCATAGCATATGTAAATGAAAAAAGATACTGATAATCTAATTTTAATTAAAATCCAAAAAAAACTTAAATAAGGTAAAAAAACTGAAGAAAGTATTATTTTAAAATAGTATTGTTAAACAAAAGTATTTATAAAAATAAAAAAGATATTTATCAAGTCTAATTTTACTAATATATATATATATATATATATATATATAGTCTTCTTATATATATATATAGAGAGAGAGAGAGATAGATAGAGTTAAATAAATGTACTTAAATCAACCAAATTTTGTAAAATATATTTTTGATAAAGAAAGTAAAAAATTAATAATTTTATAATATATATTATATTTTTATAAAAAAAAGAAATTAATTTTTTTTACAATTGTAGTATATTTCATTAAATTTATCAATAAAAAAAATAAGTTTTTTATATTATTAAATAACATGACTACTACAAGCAATAGATAATGTAATTGGAATTATGCATAGTAATAAAATTGGACATTAATGCTTTCTTCATTAATATAATCTTTTGATATTTTTTGTAAGCTTGAATTGTGTTTTATGTTTTAAATTGTTAGCATGACTATTTCTTAATAGTAATTTATAGATATTACTATCTACAAGTAATTAGATAGACAGTCATAATATTTTCTACTTTCTCTCTTTCATAGAAAGTTATAAGATTTTTCTAAACTTATATATGTACTTCCTTATTTTTTTATTAATATATTATCAATTAATAGATTTTTAATCTTGCATGGTATCAAAAAAATCTTAATTTTTATTATTTTAATTCCCTTAAGTAGAATAATTTACTCACTATGGCTTCTTTTATAAATACTTTTGCTTTAATTCTTTCACTATCTACAAATAAATTTTTGCAAGTGGAGTATTAAAATAAAAACTTTATTGAGCTAAGTGAAATTATAACAAGTTATTAATGGCTCTAAAGTTATACCAAAGTTTAGTAAATATATGCAATATAATTAACACAATACAATGTCCAACACAATGAACTTCATGTGGTAGTTTGTTGACATATGTAGCCAATCGTATCCAAAAATGAAGATGATCGAACCCACGGGAAATCACCACCAAGGGATGATGAAAAAACTAGGATAAATTGAGGGCGGTTTAGTGATTGACGGCATAAATGGTTACAAGAGCAATGGATGTGCAACAAATTGAACATTGCAAACCTAGCAATATTAAGTACACAGTCTTGGATTATAACCAAAGCAACTTAATAGAACATTGAGGTCTGATTTGAATGCGAAGTAGAATCTAGGCTAATAAAGTCTAGCTTGGGATTGCATTATTTATTCCTTCATTCAGATGTAATTGAGATATATATATATATATATATATATATATTTATCAAAAATATACAACAATTTAAGTGCACATATTTGAGAATCTTAAGTTTTATTTTTATAAAGTACTAAATTTAACTTAGATAAGTAAGACATGATAAGTATGCTTTTTTAAGAGTACATTTTTGTCATGATGCAAGTCACTCTTGTAATACACAAACCACACAATATATATATATATATATATATATATATTTTTTTTTTTTTTTTCTTCAAAATTAGACATATATATAGGAATTAAGGCTTGGTGTGAAAAAATATATTGTAATATATCAGATTTTTTTTTAAGGAGGAAAATAAATAAATCACTAAATAAGAAATAGACATTGAAAAGTTTGTGCATGTCAGGTGTGAATAGACTGTATAATAGAGGATTTGGCTTAAAGATTGTTGAACACAATGAACTTCATGTGGTAGTTTGTTGACATATGTAGCCAATCGTATCCAAGAATGGAGATGACCAAACACATGTGAAATCACCACCAAAGATGACGAGAAAACTAGGATAAATTGAGGGCGGTTTAGTGATTGACGGCATAAATGGTTACAAGAGCAATGGATGTGCAGCAAATTGAACATGGCAAACCTAGCAAACGCAATAGGGTGAGGTACCACAATATGAGCATGCACTTTCCATCTATTATGATAAGAGGAAACAAGAAGTTGAGATCAAGGAATGAAACATTGACAAGGGAAGAAGGTTTTGTAGTGCTGGTAAAGTGCAGCAGAGAAGGAGAGAATTGGAAGAAATCTGAATGATAAGCGTGGAGTGTGGGTAGTGCATTGGGTGTGCTTGCTGTCTGTAGATAGTGCTGTAGCAGTGGTGCTGTTGTAAGACAGAATGTTACACCTTCAGCACTTCCACGAGGCATTGAAAATGGGGATCAAGAAGTTTCAGCAGATTAGAGAAGGGCAAAAAAACTGAGAAAAGATACCGATAAATGAGCTAATTGCTGCTTCCACTGAGAGTTGAACTCAGGACCTCCCGCTTACTAAACGGGTGCTCTAGCCAACTGAGCTATAGAAGCTACATAGTCACTGGAGATGCGGGGTATCGATCCCCGTACCTCTCGCATGCTAAGCGAGCGCTCTACCATCTGAGCTACATCCCCTCGCCGAGTAACCCCGACCCACCTCCGGATGCCCACTAGATGGCACCGTCAATTATTATTAACTATCACCGCTCCCGGTCCCTCCCCACCGCTGCTTCCCCAACATTTCCAAGCTCCCGCATCCGAAGCACGTGTCACATCGGCGTTTTACTTGTTGCTTACTGAAACATTAAATATTGTACACAATGACAATGAACATTCCATGGAGATGAACCATTATTGAATAAAACATAGCAACAACAAACTTATTTCCATCCAAGACTGTAGTATTTGTCCATGCGTTCTTTAACTCTCTGCTATGTCTTTTTACTTCAACATATTCTCCACGTGGATAATATTTTAACATTCAACTAGAAATAATACACATTACTTTTTTGGTTGTATTGCTGATAGTTTAATGGTTCGCTTGAAACAAAACTATACAAATAAATAAATAAATAAATTGCATTTAACATACATATCAAAAAAATCTTTGCCTCATGCTTTAGAGAAATCATCAACTTTAGTTGCTTACAGAAGCAATGAATTCAAAAATTGGAAATAGATAGGTAGACAGATTTTTTTTTTTTTTTTTTTTTTCAATTATTTTTTATTTATGTTATTGCGATAAATTTTATGGTGGTTGAAACCTCTAATTCATCTCTTTTGTCAAGAATGGAAAATAAAGGAACTAAGAGTTTAAGATTTAAAAAAGAAATAAGATACATCACACTATAGATCAGATGGATCGCTGGAAGATGGCAATATTAGAATTGTTATGAGATTTACATTGGCAAAATTTAACTATCTTATATATTTATATATTAATATTAATAATAGGTGTTTGAGTTAAACCAATAATTTTAGCTGATATTATTTTTAAAATATTTTGGTAGTATGCATTTTTAGTCTTATGATTTTTTTGCATGTAAGTTTTATTATATTATTGCAGACTTCTCATTTTTTGTTTCCTATGAGTATTGACATATGTTTTGAGATCTGTTGTATTTCTTATTGAAACAAAAAACTAAAATGAATTATTTCTAATATGAATTGAAGTTTTCATCATACTTAAATCTATATTGTTATAGATTTCAATAATAACACTGTTTACTTAAAAGGACTAAATATACAAACTTTCTGTATAAAAATTGCAACACTAAAATATTACTGATTTTGTTACCATTATGGTTTATATTGTCTTTTGCAGTACGAATATTTTCAAACCAGCATAAAAGCTATGTTTCAATGATATCTATTCCCTTCATAGATCAAAAGGGATTGTATCACTTTAAGCATGCAAAATTATGCGTACATTTTAAAATAAATATTCACTATTTATTACTTACAAAACAATTGTTCAAGTTAAGTATATTAAAAAATTGACTGTATAGATATTCTGTGTAGTTAATTTTGAACATCATCAAATTTCACAATTAAACTATCCAGAAAATACATTCATATATGTATCTAAGTTAAATTTGGATTTTCTAACTGATTTAATTTAAACTTTCTTAATTTTTCATGCATAACAAATACCTATCTCAAAATAAAATCAGTTAGAAAGAAAACTAAAAGACTACCACTAACGATTTTATACATTAAATAGCCAATTAAAGATGAGATTTTTTTGTTTGTGAAAATAGCTGGAAGTAGCACGTTTTATTTTATTTTATTTTATTTTATGCAAAAGCTAAATATTACAATAGAGGCGTAGATAAGTCACATAAATAAAATAAATAAAACAATTAAAATCTAGTGAGTACAGTTAAAGATGGAAGGACACAAGAAACTGAAGTTGATGATTTCTCTAAAGCATGAGGCAAAGATTTTTTTGATATGTATGTTAAATGCAATTTATTTATTTATTTATTTGTATAGTTTTGTTTCAAGCGAACCATTAAACTATCAGCAATACAACCAAAAAAGTAATGTGTATTATTTCTAGTTGAATGTTAAAATATTATCCACGTGGAGAATATGTTGAAGTAAAAAGACATAGCAGAGAGTTAAAGAACGCATGGACAAATACTACAGTCTTGGATGGAAATAAGTTTGTTGTTGCTATGTTTTATTCAATAATGGTTCATCTCCATGGAATGTTCATTGTCATTGTGTACAATATTTAATGTTTCAGTAAGCAACAAGTAAAACGCCGATGTGACACGTGCTTCGGATGCGGGAGCTTGGAAATGTTGGGGAAGCAGCGGTGGGGAGGGACCGGGAGCGGTGATAGTTAATAATAATTGACGGTGCCATCTAGTGGGCATCCGGAGGTGGGTCGGGGTTACTCGGCGAGGGGATGTAGCTCAGATGGTAGAGCGCTCGCTTAGCATGCGAGAGGTACGGGGATCGATACCCCGCATCTCCAGTGACTATGTAGCTTCTATAGCTCAGTTGGCTAGAGCACCCGTTTAGTAAGCGGGAGGTCCTGAGTTCAACTCTCAGTGGAAGCAGCAATTAGCTCATTTATCGGTATCTTTTCTCAGTTTTTTTGCCCTTCTCTAATCTGCTGAAACTTCTTGATCCCCATTTTCAATGCCTCGTGGAAGTGCTGAAGGTGTAACATTCTGTCTTACAACAGCACCACTGCTACAGCACTATCTACAGACAGCAAGCACACCCAATGCACTACCCACACTCCACGCTTATCATTCAGATTTCTTCCAATTCTCTCCTTCTCTGCTGCACTTTACCAGCACTACAAAACCTTCTTCCCTTGTCAATGTTTCATTCCTTGATCTCAACTTCTTGTTTCCTCTTATCATAATAGATGGAAAGTGCATGCTCATATTGTGGTACCTCACCCTATTGCGTTTGCTAGGTTTGCCATGTTCAATTTGCTGCACATCCATTGCTCTTGTAACCATTTATGCCGTCAATCACTAAAACCGCCTCAATTTATCCTTTTTCTCGTCATCTTTGGTGGTGATTACATGCTTGGTCATCTCCATTCTTGGATACGATTGGCTACATATGTCAACAAACTACCACATTGAAGTCTATTGTGTTCAACACCTTGTGTTTAAATCTCTATTATACAGTCTATTCACACCTGACATGCACAAACTTTTCAAATGCGTCTATTTTATTTAGTGATTTATTTATTTTCCCTCCTTAAAAAAAAAAAATCTGATATATTATAACATATTTTTTCACACCAAGCCCTAATTCCTATATATATGTCTAATTTTGAAGAAAAAATATATATATATATATATATATATATATATATTGTGGTTTGTGTATTACATAAGAGTGAGACTTGCATCATGACAAAAATGTACTCTTAAAAAAGCATACTTATGTCTTACTTATCTAAGTTAAATTTAGTACTTTATAAAAATAAAACTTAAGATTCTCAAATATGTGCACTTAAATTGTTGTATATTTTTGATAAATATATATATATATATATATATATATCTCAATTACATCTGAATGAAGGAATAAATAATGCAATCCCAAGCTAGACTTTATTAGCCTAGATTCTACTTCGCATTCAAATCAGACCTCAATGTTCTATTAAGTTGCTTTGGTTATAATCCAAGACTGTGACCTTAATAGTTTTGAGTCTCAATTCTTTAAAAGTAATGTCAATAAAAATTTAATTTAAAATATAATATTATTTTAAAACATAAGTTTATGAATTTGATGCACTAACTTGCATTAGTTCACATATTGCATATTTTATAAGTTTGTATTATTATATTTCTTTCACTTAAGCAATTCCATTTTAAAGATTGTTTTAGTGGTCTTTTATTTTATTCTATTTCTAAATTATGGTCTCAAATAATAGGTATTTTTAACTTAATTTAAAATTATTATTATTATTATTATTTTCTATACAAACTATAATTTAGTCATTTATAAGTATATATATTTATTTTAAAATTAATTTATTTTATAATTATTTTTAAAACTTTATATCTTATAATAGAAGTCATATTAAATAAATTTATTTTATTATTTTTTTATATATGATAATATTTTTTAGATTTCTTCTATCTACAAAAAATCCTAAAATATATATATATATATATATAAATATAAATATAAATATTTTTAAATTTATATTTTTAAAAATTCTTAATAATAAATAATGCTAAAAAGATTGTTTATTTATAATTTTGTAATATACTATGTATATTGAATGGTTTTTAGAATAAAATACAAAGAATAGATTTGGTTAGAATCTTAAAAATAGTTCAATTTTTCTTTTGATTATTTTTTTATTGGTAATAGATAATTTATAATTTATTCATATCTTCCATCTCTTTTTATCATTTTATTATTATTTTTAGCTATTTTAAGGACTATCTAAAGAATCTTAAATTAAGGCATTATATACTAAAATTTTAACTATTAATTATTATTCCTTGATTGTGATTTTTTTAATAGAATTGGCATTGTAATCATCCAATTTTTTCTTAGCTTGCAATATGTATTTGTGTTGATTTTAGAAAAGATGGCTAACATAGATGATTTTAAGTTAGTCACTAGTTAAGTCATCTTAAAAGACATATAAAATTAGTATTTTCTATCTATTGTTAGTAGAGTTTTCTAAATTATTAATGTGTTGATTTAAAAAAAACTTAACTAAGATCTATTTGGAAATATTTTTCTTGAATCTTGTGTGTATAGTCTTAATTGATTTAAAAAGATATAGAAGCATATCAATGGGTATTGTGAAGAATATTTTATTAATATTATTAGATGAATTATGATAAAAGTTTTAGATAGTGAAAGATTTAAATTTAAATAATAAATCTTATAATTATTAATTTCAATTCAAACCAATGGTAGAAGATAGGTAGATGAATTTAAGTGTGAGTTTTATAAAATTCAAATTGGAAGTCTTATAAAGGTGCTTCACAATATGAAATAAAGTATAAATGGTAAGAAACAGATTATGTTATTGATTGAAGATTTGAGATTGTAATGAGAACTGGAATTGGTATTACTTGTACATTAAAAAAAAAATTATAAAAAATAAATAAATATAAACAAACATATCAAAATATAAGATGAAACTCATAAGTGAAGTCTTGTGATAGACAACTTATAGTGATAATCAAAAGTATAAACTATGGATTCTTGATTGTAGTGCAAAGGCACATAATTTGTTGAATGAAGGTAGAATTCTAGCAGAAGATTATTTTGTTGAAAAAATTATAATAGAAATTCAATAAATAAGTAAATTTTAAAAAAATAAATACAAAAGGGAGGAACTAGAGATGAAAAATACCTAAAAGCTAGTAATTTATAGTTTAGTGTATTTCCTTCAAACTATGAGCCTCCACAAGCTATGATTGGACTCCTTAATAAACAACTAATCAAATTATAAAACTCACTAAAAAAATATATTCTATGATGAGGTTTTAAGCTAAATATGTTGTATAGTTTTAAATGTAAAAACAACTTCAACTTTTCTAAATCAATACATCCAAAATATTTGAGTCTTAAATTTCAAATTCACAACACACTTTTTAATTGATATACAAAGTCTATGTTTCTTGGATTGGTAAGATAGAAATAAAAAATGAAGGAATGCAGTAGGCTACATTAATATCATACATGATATGAACACTATGAAATTTTGGTCTTGGTTTTCATTTAGTGTAACTCGCTGTTACTGTTTACAATCCCTCCAACCCAATATCTTGGAATATACACCCACCATCCTCACACTGCTGACATTGAACGGGCCTTGTGTGCAACTGGCCTTTGATTTGCCACAAGCATTGCTCTTGAATGGATTCTGCGAGGGGATAAACCACTGCTTCACAGAATGAAGCAACGCCATGCCAACCAGCCTCATAGCATACAAGACAGCAGTTACGGCTTCACGCTGCGGGATATCAAAGCTGAAAGCAACAACGCCACTGTGTGCAACCAAAATGCGTCCTCTATGAAATGCACAAAATCGACACATCGACTATTGAACTTCATCCCTGTTTTATTTGGCCGCCGTTGGCTTAAAGCATCGAATTCCTCAGGCTCCGAATCCCTACATACCTGAGTTCACTCATCCTGGAATATTGCGACTCAAGAAGCAGAATGGGTGTACACTTCCCCCACCAGAATGGGTTCCATGCTCACTTCCCTAACATGTTTCACCTTGTGACAGACCTCCACACGTCGGGGTAGGAGAAAAGCGAAGTTTCCACGGCACCAGCTCTGGAATCCAAGTCAAGTAAGAAAACATATACAAGAAACCTGCGATCGTGGCTGTGGAGGTCAAACATTAACCCAAACCGTACCACTCGCACAGTGCTAGCGGAACACGTGAGGCCACTGTTGCAGGACGTGGACGGGTAGAGGAAAACGCATTCCATTGTGGTTGTCGACTACAGATTGCGGGGAGGGGCGTCTCTGACTCCCCACTCCGCATCTCCAGTCTTGGGAGATGATACATGCTACTACGCCTGCTCCTACTTCTACCGCCACTACCACTACCACTACCATCATATTCGGACCAACTCCTCTGCAACAGGAGGGGGCTTGTGTGAGGTCGATGACCACGTCAAACCAACTCGTCACACTCCAGCTCCAGCCTCCACGTGAGCGGTCGACCCACAACGTTCCTTACCAGCAACTCAGCTGATGTAGACGCACAACTTCTGTTCGATCTCTACCAACTCGTCCACCACAGGCACCTTTGGTCGCATCCTGTGGCGCCGGTTGCACTACGTTAACGAGCCTGAAACCCCTATCAACTCGTCCATCCGAAAGGATCCAACCTTGACACCTCCCCTCAGACAGCGGTTGCGGACCCGGACGCGGGCGCTAAACTCCAAAACTCCC
>JAWRVF010001338.1:0-79613 GCA_036785485.1 Physcomitrellopsis africana
CCTCAGGTTGTTCTATGGGAAATGTTATCCTCCGCAACCTCCAATCTATGGATGGATTATATTTTTCCAACCAAGAAAGACCAAGAATAATAAGATTTGATGGGGTGCTAATAATGTTGAAAATAATATAACTACTGTGGTCTTTAAACGTCACTTCTATAGGTTCTGATTCATGGGTGACACTACCAGATAATAAAGGTCGTCCATCTATTACTTCTACGTGAACATGTTTGAATTTTTGTACTAGGGGAATTTTGTGACGCTTAACAAATTCTTGGTCTAAAAAACAAGCAGATGCTCCTGAATCTAATAAGGCTAAGGTTTTTAGTTTTTCAGGACCAAAAGACAAAGGAATTGTAAAACAACGGGCAGACTGAGTAGAAAGAGAGAAACCTGGTTTTGATTTGTCCAGCCGCACAATTCCTATTGTGGCTAGGCATCCTCGTTTTTCTGAATAAATGCACTTCTATTCTTGATGTTGCGTCCATTTTGCTTCTTCAGACAGTTTTCAGCTCTATGGCCTTCTCCATCCCAATAAAAGCACAAACCTTTCTCCATACGTTGCTTCTTTTCTTCTGGAGTGAGAGATTTGACACGTACCGCATCAATCTGCATGTCTTCTGTCTCCACTTGTGAATTTAAGCTACTTGCCGATATAATTGCGCCATGATGACTTGTATATTGTCTGGAGCATTGGTCTTGGCGTCGTTGAAATAGGCGGTTATCGCACTTTATAGCTTGGCTAATGGCTTCGTTAAGCGTTCGTGGATCAGGAAGAGATAATAACAAATCCTTCACGTCGTCCCTTAGATCCCAATAGAACTGGCTCATCAATGCTTCTTCATCTCAATTGATGTTGCATGCCAATTGCCTGAAATCCGATGCATAGATTGATGCAGAGCGAGTCCCTTGTCGTAGTGATCGAATTTTTGTTGTAGCCCACCGAGCCTTGTCATGCTCGCCAAATGCTTCTACAAATGCCTCCAAAAAAAGCTCAAAGTTGTTCAAAATCGGTGATCCTTTTTCAAATAGAGGAGCAAACCACGATAAAGCTTGTCCCGTAAGCAAAGTTTCAACTAATCTAATGCCTGATTCCTCCGTCGGATAACGTTCAGGTTGTAGAGCTGTTATTAACTTGATTTGATTGATGAAACCTCAAAACTTGGAGCGTATGCCATAAAACTTGTCTGGAAGGCTAATACGAGGTTCCTTTCATTGTAGAAGTAATGGTTCTCGTTGAACCACAGGTAAAATTGCTTCTTCTGGTACAGAAACTCGAGGCTGATGAAGCCCAGATTGTGCTATTACAGATGCTCCATCATTATGAAGTCTTGCAAAGATTCCTTCCATCACCGTAGTTCTTTGTGATAACGTAGCAAGAACATTCATAATGGCGTCCATCTTGGACCCCAAACTTTCACTCATATTAATGTCTTGACCTCCAACCATTCTAAGAGAAAGGAAGTAATTGTTTCTATAAGGAAGAAATATTGGTTTAGAAGAGGGTACTCCGCAACTTTTAAAACGCCTTAAGACCTTCAAGAAGAGGGGTAATCTATTCTCTCCAAGAAGAATAAGACTCCAATATTATGACAAAATGATATCAGTTTAGAGGAGGGTAATCCGCAACCTCTAAAATACTAGTGTACCTTCAAGAAGAGGGATAATCCACACTCCAACAAGAAGGAACTAACTCTGATATCCAAGGTGAGAGTAGTCTCGACAAACTGTCATGGACACAAATTATAGACTTGAAGTCTAAACAAGAAGTTCAAGAAGAACTGGCAGGAACTGGATTAATCAGATGAGTACAAAAACAACACCAGAGAGGTGAACTAGAGCTCCAAGAGATGTGTTGTCGAGACTGAAGAATTCTTCAACCTCGACTCCAATATATACTCCTACCTAGGAAGCTTCTCAAGCAGCTTCTTCCAACTAGGGAGCTTCTCAAGTAACTTCTACTAACTAGGAAGATATTAGAAGGCTTTGGAAGATTCTAGAGAGTTTTATGAAACTTCTAGAATGTTCTAGAAGATATCTAACAAGTATGTCGTTGACACTTGGAACTGATGATTACATATAGATGAAGGCTTTAGTTTAACTCTGTCCATCTTTATGAGTATTCCTTCAATCTAATCTTTATTAAGAAGTTATCATCAAATATCTTTAGATTTGTGGAGATAGAGTCAATTAAATTCTTGTATCTTTTGAAGCGCATTGGCAAGATTTGTGGCCGGTTCACATGTGTACTTGTTAATGTCATAGCCTTGTCAATGAACAAGATATGCCAATTTGTTCTATCTTTGCTAAAAATCAAGTATCTTTTCAACCTCGTATTCTTAACGGTCTTCAATTTCAATATTAGGCAGCAATTTTTGTACCCTTTTTGAAATATGCGACTTCTTATAAGATTCTAAAAGAGAGACATGAAAAATTAGATGTATTTTCATAGCAACTGGTAATTCTAAGTGATGTGCCACTAGATTGATTTGCTTTTGGATAGAAAATGGTCCCAACCTTTGATAGTCCAACTTATCGTATGGCTCTTTGGTCTTGATATTTCATTGAAGAAGTCATATTTTATCTCCAATGTGAAAAGCAAGCAGTTGATTCTTAAATTTATTTGTAGATGCCTTATAAGTATCTTAAGTTGCTTATAATTGAAGTTTCAAGGTTGTTTGATGTTGTGATAGCTGCTTTGTAAATCCTTCAATTATTGGATTATTGTTTTTTGACATACTCCACAGATCAAGCTTTGCATGGTATACATAATTGGAATAAAATTGTATTTGCTAAATTGAAGCATAAACAATATTATTATATGTAAACTCTACTAATGGTAGATATGAAATCCAATCGTCTTATTCATAGTTAATGTTGCATCGTATATACTGCTCCAATATTTTATTAACTTATTTTGTTTGGCCTTCAATTTGAAGATGGAAAGCCAAAGAAAGTTTAATATCCATCTATAATATTTCAAAAATACACTTCCAAAACTTAGATATGAATTGGGATCCTTAATTGGATACAATATCATTTGGTAGGCTATGATATTGATATATATTGTCAAAAAAGAGCCTTGTTATTTCTTCACTAGATGCAATCTTTTTGCAAGGGATGAAATGATCCATCTTTGTGAGCCGATCAACCACTACAAAGATATTGCCTAATGAGTTAGATGGAGGTAGATCTATAATAAAATCTATTAAAATAGAGAACCATAACCATCTTGAAACAAGCAAGGGTTGTAAAAGTCCATAAGGGCGATGTCAAGGATTTTTGGATCTTAAACAAATGTTGCAAGAGAATACAAAGTCCTTCACTGCCTTCTACATTTGAGGCTACCAAAAATCTCGAGAAATAAGTTTCAAAGTCTTGTTAAATCCAAAGTGATCCACAGCAAGAAAGTCATGACAAGATTGAATAACGCGTAGTCGTAATGGTTCTTCTGGGATATATAAACGTTCTTCAAACTATGGAAGGTCTTCTTCAAATTTGAACTTTTTAGTATTTTTTTTTAAGTGATGCTTGAAATCAAGGGCCAAAGCATCATTAGTAGTTGTAGCACGTATCTTATTGAGGAAATTAAGATCAATAGGTGTAGATGTAATAGTAGCGCAAAGGCGGAATTATTTTGGTTTTAAAAAAATTGTATATTATTAATCAAATACTACCTTCCCTATCATTGGTACAAGATATGATCTCCTCAATAGGACATCAGATAATCCTTGTTGCTTCCCAGGTTGATAAGTGATGACAAAGTTAAATTGAGATAGCGACATATTCCATCAAACGTGGCGGCGATTAAGAATCCGAACTGACATAAAATATTCTAAATTCTTGTGATTTGTATATACAATCACAAGATGCATTGCTCTTTCAAAAAAATGATGCCATTCTTGAAAAGAATCCACAATAGCAAAAAAAAAATTATTATAGATTTTATAATTAATTTTGGTAGTAAAGAACTTTCAAGAATAAAATGCAACAGGATGGAGTTTATTGTTTATATCTATTTGTGAGAATATGGTATTGTGTTGTGGTTTGGCTATTATATGAAAAAAAAAAATACATGTATATTTAATATATAATTTACTACATAGCTAAATAAAAGCCATATCAGTGGACTTTTATTGATTACAAAATATAGTTAGGTTGTTAGTTTAGAAGGAATCTATTTAATAGGGCTATTAATAAGATTTATACAACCTTTTTTTTTTTTATAGTGATTTTGAGGTTGATTTATATTGATAATAGCTTTTATATATCTTAAGTCACCTTTGTTAGACATTGGTGATCCTTAAGATCTTATTTATTTCTTTTATTTAGTGTTTAGAACACATATTGTGTAAATCTGATAAGAAAAAGGATTAGAAAGAGGTTTTTAGTATGAAAGGGGATAGTTAGGTCATCTATGTGGATGAATGGAGATAGATGATAGAAGTCTCTATTCCTATTGGCCAAAAATCATGCCCAATGGGCTTCAAGGAGGCTGTCCAAGGGCTTATTAGGAATTAGGGTTTGTTTTTTGAGGGGAGTCGAATATCAAAGGCTAGGTTCAGCAAGTTTGGTTTTTTGGATATGGTTTTTGTGCAAATCTTGCATGATTTGGACTTTTTATGAAAGAGATACAGACACTCAAAGATAGGGTGTTGAAATTGTATCTATTATCACTATTTCGAGTATAACTCGCATATGTAGAGAGCAATATAAGATCAGTGATTAAAGTTGGAAAGAACACTTTTTTTACTACACTTTTTATATATGGCTTAATAAAATCCAAGCTAATGTGAAGGAGATATTGGGAGTTGAAGTTAGTGCTTATAAGCCAAAGGCAATAAATAACCCTATTTAACTAGTGGTTATATTTTGAGCTATATCTTAGGTAATTTGATAGGTTTTTGACTCAAAATTTTTAAATGTGTATATGTTTATATCATAAGATTATGTACAAAAATTTTGTAGTATTAGGGTTTTGGATTTGTGAGATATAAGGAAAATAGTGCTTGGATGTCTCTAAGCTAGGATTTTAAGCACATGTTAGGGATTTTGAGATATCAGAAAATTAAAAATGAATTTATAGTTGATTCTATTTTGTAGTAAAATTTAAGAAGGTTGTCTACATTCTAAAGAAAATTTTATAGAAATTGAATAGTTGGATCAAGAGTTATTAGACTCTAAAGATCAGGAAGAAATAAGTCCTTGCTGATGAATAAAGTTTTGAAGGGTTTTTGTCAAAATTTGAATCTTTTTATACAAACATATTTGAATACAAGAGGGTTTATCTATATAACTTTTCTTTAGTAATATTATTGTATTATTTGTCATTTTTATTAAAGAAAAATTACTTATTGGAATTTAGCTAATAAATTTCGAGTAAACTCTCCACAGTCAGGTACCCAGTGTATTCTCAGATAGAAATTTATGCCATACAACAATGGCCCCTATTGCAAAATTTGAAGCATCAGTCTCCAAGTAGAATGCCTTTGTAAAGTCTAGATGCATCAATATTGGGGTTGTAGTAAACACCGTCTTGAGATCTTGGAATGCCTTTTTCGCTTAAAGCCCTCATTCTAACTTATCCTTACATGTCAATCGAGTAAGAAGGGTGGTAACTTGAGAATAATTTTGATAAAGATCCAATAGAAATTAGCAAATCCAAGAAAACATTATATATCTCTCACAATCTTTGGAATAGCCCATTGCATAATCACTTCTATTTTTTTGAGATCCATTGTCAAACCGTTAGTAGATATGATGTATCCCAAAAATTCCATCTTAGGTTAGTGAAATACACATTTCTTTGATTTGGCATATAAGCATGTATCTCATAGCTTTTGTAATACCAATTTGACATGCCCCTCATATTCCTTCAGATTTTTTGAATAGATCAAGATGTCATCAAGATAAATCACCACAAATTTGTCCAAATACTCTCAAAAAATATCATTCATTAAATATTGAAGGATAGTAGGTGCATTTATTAGTCCAAAGGGCATGACATTATATTCAAAATATCTATACCTTGTCCAAAACGCGGTCTTCCATTCATCTCTTTCTTTGATCTATACCAGGTTGTATGCTCCACGAAGATCTATTTTAGTATAGATCTTGGCTTGGCCGAGTTGTTCCAAGAGTCCTAAAATTAACGGTAGTGGATAACGATTCTTTATTGTTATTTTATTCAATCTCCAATAATCAACACACATACGTAAAGAACCATCTTTCTTCTTTATAAAAAGTATAAATGCACTTGTTGGAGACTTTGAATATCTGATGAAGTTCTTTGTAAGATTTTCATCAATATAATCTTTTAATACCAAAAGTTCATCTTGAAAAAGATTATAGATTGGATCAAAAGGTGGTTGCATTCTTTCTTAAAGATCTACAACACAATCATATGGTTGGTATTCTGGCAATATATCAACATTCTTCTTCTAAAAAACATCTTGAAATTTATTATATTGCTTTGAAATACTTGCCAATGAAGTCATATCTTTCTTAATTAGAGTCACATAAATAATAAATGATATATCTTCTTTGGCCAATCTTATGAAAGCCCTTACTCCAATAAATAAAAGTTTACAAATTTGTGGCTTTTTTTGAATTTTTTTTGTAAGAATCTCTATAAAAAATATTATTCTTTGCAACCTCTAATTTATAGATGGATTATGCTTTTTCAACCAAGATAGCCTGAGAATAATAGGATTTGAAGGGATCTTAATAACATTGAATACAATCTAGCTTCTATGATCTTTGAACGACACTTCTATAGGCATGGTTTCATGAGTGATACTACCAGACGATAAAGGTCGTCTATCTATTACCTCTATATGAATAGGTTTGGATTTCTGTACTAGAGGAATTTTATAAAGATTAATAAATGCCTCATCTATAAAACAAGTAGACACTCCTGAATCTAACAAAGCAGTTGTTTGAAGCTTTTGAGGGCTCAAATACAAAGGAATTATAAAACAATAAGTAAGTTGAGCAAAAAGAGAGGAATATGAATAATTTTGTAATGTTGGAATGTCTAACTGCACAATCCCTACTCTGATTGAATATTGTCATATTTTTGAACAATTGCACTCCTGATTTTGGTAATGTGTCGATTTTGTTTCTTTGGGCAATTACCAACCTTGTGGCCTTCTTTGCCACAATATATGCACAGATCTTCTTCCATCCATCACTTCTTTTCTTACAAACTAAGATATTTAAATCATACTACATCAAGTTGCATATCTTCTACTTTTGAGTGTGAATTCAAAATACTTGTTGATGTAGCAGGGATATGTCGGATTGCATGTTTTCTTTCTTAAGTCTATGAATGTTAATCTTGTCAATGTTGAAATAATCAATTATCACATTTTACAACTTTGCTAATGGCTTCATTGAGCAATTGTGGATCCGGAAGTGACAATAACAAATTCTTCACATCATTTCTTAATTCTCAATAAAATTGGCTCATTATGGCTTTTTTATTTTGCACACTAATTGCCTAAAATTAAATATATAGATTGATGCACAACGCTCTCTTTGATGTAATGCTTGGATCTTAACTATTGTCCATCAAGCCTTGTCATGTTCTCCAAATATTTTCACAAATACTTTCATGAAAACTTCAAAGTTGTTCAAAATTAGTCATTTTTTTTCAAACAAGGGAGAAAACCATGATAGTGCTTGTCTCATAAGCAAAGTGCCAACCAATCCAACCCATGATTCTTCTCTCAGATAAGTATCAAGTTGTAGAATTATTATCAATCGAATTTGATTGACAAACCTTCAAAACTTTGAATACATATGATCATATTTTTCTAGAAGACTAACTCAAGGCTCCTTACATTGTCAAACAAGTGGATTTTCTTAGCATAGCATAGGTAGTATTGCATCTTCAAGTGTAGAAGTTTGGAGTAGATGTAGTTTAGATTATGATACTCCAATTGTTGCATTGTTACAAAGTTTTATAATAATTCCTTTAATGTCTATAGTCCTAGAAGTTAAAATAGTAAGAACACTTATAATAGCATCTAATTTGGACTCAAAAGATTCAATCATATTAATGTCTTAACTTCCAGCCATTCTAAGAAAAAAAAGAAATGAATCTATAAGAAGGCAATATCGGTTTAGAAGAGGATAATCCGCAACCTCTAAAATGCTTTAAGACCTTCATGGAAAGGAGTGATTCAATGAAAAAAATATCAGTTTAGAAGAAAATAATCTGCAATCTTTAAAGCACTGATATACCTTCAAGTAGAGTGATAATTCACTCTCTAACAAGAAGGATCTAGCTCTGATATTGAAGATGAGGTTAGTCTTGATAAATTATCAAGGATACAAGAATGCAGAACAAGAGACTTGAAACTTGAACAAGGTTTCCAAAACAAACCAATAAAAACTTGAATTAAATAGATGAGTATATGATCAATACCAAGAAATGTGAGTTAGAACTCCAAGAGATGTATTGTTGAGATTGAAGAACTCTTCAGCCTCAATTCCTATATATTCTCCTATCTAGGACACTCCTTGAGTAGCTTCAATCAAACTAAGAAGCTTCTCAAGTAGCTTCTACCAACTGGGAAGCTTCTTGAGGTCCTTCCACTAATTAGAAAAATTTTCAACTGACTTTCACTAATTAAGAAGCTTCTAAAATATTCTAGAAGATTTTGTGAACCTCCAAAATGTATGTCCCTAACAATATAGGTACTCAAAGTTAAGGTGTCAAAATTGTACATATTATCACTCTTTTGGATATAATTCACACATATAGAAAAGAATAAAAGATTAATAACTTAGATTAAAGAGAGCACTTTCTTGGCTATACTTTATATTTATAGTTTAATGAATTTTAAGCTAGGATAAAGGAAATATTGAGAGTTGAAGTCAATACTTGCAATCTAATAGAAATAAGTGATTCACTTAGTTAGTAGTTGTGATTTGAGGTATATCTTAAGCAATTTGACAAGGTTTTAGCTCAAAATTTTTAAGAGTGTGTATTTTCATGTTGCAAAATTATATACAAAAATTTTAAGGTATTAAAATTTTAGATTTTTGAAATATAAAGAAAATAGTGCTTAGGTGTCTATAAACTAGGATTTTAAGCACTTACTAGAGTTTTTAAGATATCAGACAATTGAAAGCAAATCTATAGTTGAATTTTCTTGAGATCGAGCTTAAGGATATAAGCTATATTTTAAAAAAAATTGACAAAAACTAAATAGCTAGATCAAGAGTTATTGGATTTTAAAATTCAAGAAGAAATCAATTTTTTGTGGGTGAATGAAGTATTAAACAATTTTGTTATAATTTGAGCATTTTATGAAATCTTAAGGGATTTTTTGAGAGCCAAGACTTTATAAAGGTGAAAAAATAGATAATTAAAGTTATAATAAAATTTTAATATAAAGATGAGGTTTTGAAAAGAGATTATGGATTTTCTTAGAAGTTATTTAAATCTAATTTATCAATAATTGATTAGTTGTGATTTTATAAAAAAAAAAGGTATTAAAGATTTTTTATATACCATAGAAAAATTTTATGTATAAACTTACTTAAATATAAGAGATTTTTATTAGTATAATATTTTTTTAAAATAATATTGTCGTATTATTTATCATTCCTTTTAAGGACAAATCACTTATTGGAGTCTTGCCAATAAGTTACAAGTAAATTCCCTGTAGCTAGATATCCAATGTATTTCTAGATTGAAAATCACACCACACAACAATGTAATATTTAGTTGATTATAAATTATAATTGTTATAATTAATTATATCTATATTTAAATAAAATTATTAAAATAAAATTTAAAAAAAATATAAAGTAGGAATAATAAGCAAGGTCAATTAATTACCAACAATGTAGATTTAATACAATAGAATAGTTAACAAGAAGCTTGTTGCAATGCACAATTAGATTGGAACTATACCATGTAGATGAATCAGCTCTTGGTATGCAATTTAATCACTAATTCAATATTGATATTCTAACATGAATGACTATTTATATATCACAATAAAATATTTATGAATTAATCCAAGTATTTACAATTTTACTCTTATTGTATTATTTAATATATTATATTGTCCAATATATTATATTTTTGTGTTTGACTAATAAACATGTAATTCTTGTTCTTGATAACATCTATCTATATTATCTTGCTATCGCTTCTAAATGTGATTTACATGTATCATTATCATCATTTTTTTAAAATTTAATTTCTTTTCTAATTAATATTTAATTACATATGAAACACTTTGTACTTTTAAAACAAAGTCTATCAATACATCAAATACACTACATAATCAAATTTTGTCATAAACTTCTAACATTATTATATCTGAATATAATTTTTTTTTACTTTTTATTTTTAAAAATAATAATAGGATATTATAACTTATATAATATTAAAATTTAATACTTTATATTTTATATAATTTATCTTATATAAAAAAATATTATTAAATTTTTTTTTGAAATAATTTTATAATATTAAATTCTAAAAATAATTATAATTATGATACTTATTGACCTTTGCATTTTACATAAATACCACTAATGTTACATACATTTAGGTTCATACAACCATTATTTGGTATATTTTTTATTGATGGCATATATATATATATATATATATATATATATATATATATACATATACATAAATTTTTTAAAAATTATTATAATAAAATATATAAAAATATTTATAATAAATTTGTAATAGAAACTATTAAATAAATTATGTATATATATATATATATATATATAAAGAGAGAGAGACAATATAATACTAAAAAATAATTAAACTATATTATTACTATATTTTTTATTAAATATTTTTTAAAAAAATATTTTTATTTATTAAATAATTCTTGTCATATAATAATATTTATATTATTATTTATGCTACACTTATTTCTTGTAATAATAATATTTATAACAAAATAACCTATTAAAATTCAAAAAAATCGAATCATAAAGTAATTCATATAATTATATATTATTTTTAGAATTCAATTTAGAAATAAATCAGTCAAATTATTTGGTCTTATTGCAACTACCGACTCAAAAGAAGCTAGACAAATAACTAATATAAAAATACTATATTGCAAGAAACTCAAAAAATAATAACCATATATTTTATGGCTTTAAAATAATGTTAATAAATAAAAATTAATTTTTCATCAAATAAATACATAAGAAACTATCATACTAGTGATCTAAATATTTAATCTTTTTAATTAAAACTTCTATCTTTTTAGATTGATGGAATATTAATATTAAGCTTTAAAATAAATTTTTAATATAAAATTTTACTACTTACTAAGATTATTCAAGCAACAAAAATAGAGTTTTATAAACAAACTACCAAACTTATATTATAAATGAATACTATCCAATGGATTCTCACTTATAAAGTTGACTTTGAGGTAATTCTCTTTCTATTTTTTATAAAAAATTGAATGTTTCAAATTGTATCTATAGGTGAAAGGCTATGCAAATATTCTTTATTACTTTAAAGATCAATAGTTTAGATCCAAGTTGCAATATTGGAGATTAACATGCTTATTCTTTACCAAGCCATATCATTTTGGAAAGATAGCCTACTTATAGACTACCTTCCTTTGGACTACACTCTTGAATAGAGTTGTACAATGAATGGGCAAGCTAAACAAATTTCAAACCTACTTGACCTATTTGGCTGGAGGAATACTGCTCTCAAAAATTCATCCTCTGTTATGCCCAATCTAAGAATTTTTTCTCAGTAACCAATAAAACTGTTTTGTTGAAAAAGAGATTTAGCAACAAAGAGTGATATTACTTTTCTATGTTTCAGTTTCGAAGTGATATAAAAGCAATTATAAGCGTCTGAAGATTAGAGCAATTATAAGCGATAATTTGACTGATATCTAAACCTACTCAGACTTTCATAAACTCACATATCTGCAAGGTAATGTTAGCAATCTTCGAGGTTATCAACATCCCAGAAGAGCAAGCAAACTAATGTACTTTGTAGGTTGGAGGCAAATGAATTGACTAACAAAGCATGTTTAGGGTTTATGATACTTTGTAGCTATTTATCCCACCAGAAGTGTGCCGTGTGTTTTTGCAGGTTGATAGAGTATGCTTGAATCAGTAATCTGCGTTGTGAATGTGACTGTAGCTTACGTCAAGAGTTTTATCTGCAGTATTCCTCATGGTCTATTCCTTCAGTTTTATCAGTTGCACATCTTGTTGATTATAACTTCATCATACATTCATACAAACTTGAGCTGACTGTTTATTTGTGCTCAATTTTATTGCATTAATGGCGGAGTCCCTGTTTTTATAGAGTTTGTTTGTCAAAATCTTGCACATCCACCATGTCAGGAAATTCTCTTTGTGTGCAAGGAACAGCGATGGGAGCGCGAGCCTCGTTTACAAGAATCTGATCGGATACGGGGGACACCTCGAAAGTGGAAACATCGTTATATGCAACTGCAAGAAGAAGCTGCAAAGTAATGAAAGCATTGTTTGCACATCAATCAGCGCAAACAACCTCAATTTTCTTTAAAATTCATCGATAGAAATTATAACTAAACTGTGGAATCAGCGCTTGTGGTCAAGAAGCCCTGATGTTGCCAAAATGACGTTGCAGTACATGGGTAAGCATACAGTTGTCCATCGTATAATGGCAATTACGGATTCATTAACTTGTCTTCATTTGCAGGGCGGTTTTAAATTATGTCGAACCACACACCCGGAAGGCAGCATCCCGACCTATTGTTTGCTTTTTTACTCTTCTCAACATTTCGCCGCCATCTCTGGCACAGACTCAAGTGTTGCACCAGAGTTTACGAATCGTAGACGGACTCTCGGCACAACTATCGATGATCCTGAGTCCAGCTCTGCAGTTGTAAGTTCTTTTCTGCAACATCTTTTCAACGCACTCGCAGGCTTGAAATAGTATGAGACCGATGAGAGGGGCAATTACGTCTGCAGAACGAGTCCATGGTTGACTCGATCATCTCCGTTCTCGTGTCTATTATTCAACAAGGAGCGCTTGCACCGAGAACACAAATCCAAGCTTGTTGCTTAAAATAGTAATGGATAGGAGTGGATAGGAGGATTGTGCAAGTAGGTCGGGAGTTTTCCCTCACTATATGTACATCATCAGATGGCTGCTATTGACATCTTCTATGGTGGCAGTTGGCAATGGGAGTGCGACCGACTTCACTCTGCGATGGCTGCTATTCTCAGCACTCATCACAACAATCAATCACTTCGCAAAAACCAGGTATGAAAATACATCTAAACAACAGCTGAGAAATCAAACTCCCGAAGATGTTTACTCACACAGGCATGCAGATAATTCCCTCTTTTTCTAACTGTTGTAAATATGGCTTTTAAACGAAAAAAAAAAAAAAAAAAAAAAAAAAAACGGCGAATATGTGAGCTGCACAGTCTTCAAAGCACAACGAGATTCATTGCTTTGGTTTTGATATCTCTAATCTCGGTGAAGTCACTGAATGAATGAGAGTATGTTACCATCAAAGGTAGTGCAAATCTCATGAAAAACTGACAAAATTGACACCACTTCGGAGAGGATATTTCAGCAAGTGGTCCTGAAGAGTATGTGAAAGGTGTTGCTATCAAGTGGGCATCAGAACTTCTGGATCAATGTGGGGAAATCAGAACCTTGGTGGCATGTTTTGCAATGAAAAACCCTTTTGTCATGTTGATTACGTGAGAGTTTGGGGATGTGCACTGCAGGTACATTGTACTAATATGCATGAGGTTTGTATTACCTTGGGAGTGACAACTATGTTTTTGGCTTCTTTAGGGTTGAGGCAAATATTCAGTGCAAACACGTCTTTCAACATTGGAGCAAATTAGGGGTTCATCTGGTTCCATCAATCTATGGAATTTTTTCACTCAGACGGGAGTGAAATGGAAGGGAGTAAAAGTTGTGCGAAATGTTGGTGTTTAAACTTTGGGTGCCCAATTCAATATTATTATAGAAAAAGCATTTTATAGAAGAATGTCAATGGATTTTTTTTTAGATTATATATATATATATATATATATATATATATATTTATATACATAGAAAACTAAGAAATACATTCAAATGTACTTATAAAAGATTTTACCAAAAAATGATAAAAAAGTGTTTAAGGACTAACTTTTTAAAAGTATAAATTTTAAAACTTACATTCTTAGAATTATAGTTTAAAATTGTCTTATCATGATAAATCAAGTATAATATTATAATATTATTTAATATAATAGGATCAACATTAATAGATATTACATTACTATAAGTCACCCAACTATCTCAAAATTCTACCACACCATTCTTGTCCAATTCAAATTAATAAATTTATGAGCAATAATAGTAATATTGATCTTAGAGAAAAAAATACATAAAAAAAATCAAAATAAATATCAATAAGAGAAACAAGAAAGAAATATGCCTAAATATGTTTTAATTTTAATTTTAATTAAAGATAAGATAAAAAAATTACATGAAGTAATAAAGCTGAAGAAGACTTAAAAGACTTGATTATAAAATTACTCATTTAGACTATTTTATTGGCTAATGTTAGTCACATAATTATAAAAATAATAATATCACCATTTCTATTATAACTTTCAATACAAATAATTATTATTTCAATTTCTTATTCTTCTTTTCATTCTTTATTATTAAATATTAAACAACTTAGACAAACTTCTATGTCTAAAAGCTAATCATCTAACTACTAACATCTATATATTACCAATGTAAAAAAAAAAAACAAGAACTTGTCAAAATATATATATTTTATCTTTATACAATTTGTGTCTAATTTAATTTAGACATAGAAACCAAATCTAAAGTTCTATTATAATAAGATCTATAAAAATATTTTTTTACTATTCATTATAAAAAATTTATATTTATTAAGAATATATTTAAGATAATTAATCATTTCTATATTAACTTGTATAATAAATGGCATTAAAAAAAATTGTATTTTGCCAAAACAACAAAAGTATAATGTTATAATACAAGATTTTTTAAATATTTAAAGTATAATAATAGCTACAAAAAATATATATTTATAAATAAAGTTTTATTCAAAACTATTCATAATATTTTAAAACAAATTTATTAAATATTAAAAATACCGTTTTTTAATTTTTAAAATCCATTGATGTTATGCATCTAATTTTGATCTTACTTTAATCTTATTTTAATTAATATAATTTAATATAAATATAACTATTTTATATTATATTATATTTTAAGCTATATATTAATTTAAATTATTATATCTATATTTAATTTATATGAATATGTATATATATATATATATTAAATAACATTTTAATTTTTATTATAAATCTTGTTCGAAAAATTTATCATAAAAATATTAAATTCATATATCATAATTATTTATCTTAAAATAAAATTTTAAACTGCAAGAAAAAATTATTATAACTTGAGAATAAAATTATTTAAGTAATCAAATAACTTTGATTCAAAGTTGTGATTGAAAATGAGGATCTGTTTATTCCTAACTTGGACAACAACAATCCAACTACAAACCTCTACATTTTGCTTAAAAACTAAAATAAAATAAAAAATAAATTTGAGACTGAAAATTTGCATCATTTTCTAGCAAACAAACCAAGATTTTATTAAAAGAACAAACCTACCATTATACATTTGTTTTATTTTTTTTACACTTGTAAACAATGTAAATAGAAAGACTATTAAAGAAATATATATATATATATGTATATATATATATATATGTATATATATATATATATGTGTGTGTGTGTGTAATTTCTTTAAAATTACATATAGTTAGTCAAAATATTAGAATAAAGACTTAATATATTTCTATAAAAATATTTCTATTTAAATGATAAGTATTTTTTAAAAATAAATATTTTTTTGAAATTAAAAATAGAATGAAATCAATAAGATAATTTTTTTGCAAGATTTCTAAAAATATTATAATTATTTTTTGATTTTTTATTCTAATAAATTTCTATTAAGTTACACTTTTATGTCTTCATCTATTAGTTGTTACATAGTTAAAAGATTAGACTACTCTTATCGTCTTAATTGGCAAGAAGAATTAGAAATTATTTAATAGAATGACATATAAAATTATTATTCATTCTAAAAATATTATTTTTTATATAGATTCTCTTATATGATTTTCTATATTTTAGATTTATTTTATTTTATTTATTTATCATTTTATTACAACTTAGATAATAATCTATGAGTCTATCTTCTTATCAAAAAATACATTTTTGAAGCAATAGATTTCTATAAAAAAATAAGTCTTTTACATATTATGAAATAATAAATATTATAATAAAAATAAATTAAATAAATAAAACTTGTAAAGGTCACTATTTAATTAAGAGAACAGCTAGGTGGACACCTCCCATGCCATGCACCCCACATATACACAATAATATCATATATATATATATATATATATACACATACATACATATTCTTATATATAACAACTTATAGCAATTATAGAAGCAACCATTAAGTATAAAAATGGAACCATTATCTATGTATATATTATTGTTATTATAATAGTTTTTTTTAGAAAAATAAAATTAAAAATAATAAGTTTAATTATAAGCATCAAGAACAAACACATTTACTAAATCTTTTGACAATTTAAATTGATATAATAATGATATGGTGATAATATTATTATGTGTATAGGGGCATATATGGCACAAGAAGGGGGGGTGTCATGTAATAAAAGATGAATGTCCACCTAGATGTTTCTTTTATTTTTTTCAAATAACTTTTTAATCTTTTATATAAAGTATTTATTTAATTCTTTTATTTCTAAGAAAATAAGCATGTTTAATTTTGGATAAAATTTAAAATTAATAAGTAATACTATAAAATATAATATAATATAATTGGATTTCAAAAAATTACTAAGTATGTAATATAAAATTTTAAGTTTTAATAACTACTTCCTTTTTAAGATTAAAAATGATTTATCTATTTTCTATAATTCTAATTATCAAAAAAATTAAGTACCATAAAATAATGTGATTGGTTTATAAATTTGTATGTAAAAAGTATTTAAATAAAATTGTAATGTGTATTATCTTAGAAATATAGAAATATAGATTTGAATAATATTTATAAAACAAAAGATTATAATATTGTATTATTTTTATTATTTTTACTTTAAATATATGTTTTAATTATTAATATATATATATATATATATATATAGAGAGAGAGAGAGAGAAAGGGAGAGAATTTTGTAATTTGAATTTTTTGAATATGCAATCAATATGCAATCAAGCAATGATACAAAACTTAAAACTTGTAACAAATGCAGAACAATGTAAAGTTGTGTTGACAAAGCCACTATTTATTTTTGAAATCAACACATTATTGTTAAAAACCCATACACATAGAAAAATATTTGATTTTTATCTTCTTATCCCTACAATTTTTAAAATAAATCCAATAAGAAATCCAAAATTCATATTATATTACATATTAATTTTATAGTTATTTAATTACTCATCTAAGTATTTACTAATCTATACCATATATTATCATGAGCATGTAAAATATAATTAAGCTTCATGTAGAGCTTTAAATGTATTTACAGTAATTTATAATCATCTTGGATAACTCTGTGGCTATACTAGGTGCATCACAATTTATTTTTATTTTTTTCATTTATTTTCTTTTACACCAATTTGTAATAATGTATTCCAAACATTTAGATGTTGATGCACTCTTGAACAAATCATGTAAATAAATAAATTTAGTATAATGTAAAATTATGTTTAATAATAATCTAATACATGATTTTAAAAAAGAAAAAAAAAAGAAAAAAAAAGAGGTAGTCTGTAAATAAATGAATAAAAAACTTAGCACAGGAAAATTCTACAAGAAGTGAATTAATGAGCAATCATAAATCACATGCTTGCAAGCAACACAACGCATGGATGGCAAATTTTCCTCAAAAATGTTACGCAATCTCTTTAAACAATGTAGTCAAAATACATTTAGGGTGCGAGTCAAGTTGGACGTTGAGGCGAAGGAAGAGACACACGTGTCACCACGTGGTTGGTCCACGCATATTATAGAGGGGAGTTGGGGCATGATAATGGATAATTATGTAGCAAACAAGGTGACAAGCCTTGCCAGCATCTATGGTACCCAGATTAAGCGAACGAAGAACCACAGACCCAAATTTCTTTCCAAACCAAAAGGTCCTCATGCACACCACGGAGATGCCAAGCAGCACCAACACTAATTGTGCAGTTATTTTGCGATTACAGTACAAGCAAGAGATAAAAATTAACACGAGTTACTACACGCCGACCAGTTCGACGTGCAAACAGTCGGTCGTGGGGACCAAATATAGTAATAATAATCAAATAGTGTGGGTGAATCGGTTTGCGTGTTCCGCGTTCAAACGAGGGCCACTCGTTCGCGGGGGGGGCCCACAACCGTGCCCCCCAGTTTCGGCACCGAACGCATTGTCTACAGTGTAAGACCGTGGTCCGGTTGAACCCGCGGTGGTCTCGTCGTCTATTTGTATTTGCTTCGTTGGTGGCTTTCAGGATTTGGCTTTCCATTTGCTTCGCTTCGATTGTTGGTGAGTTGCGTCAGGGTTGAATGGCACGTCACTGCCTGTGGGAGGAAATATCAAATGTTTGTTATATGTAGTAGTTTATTTTTGTTTTTTTTGCCTTAATCGTTCCATTAATGTAGAGGAGCAGCAAATAGGGGAGAAACTTGTTGAGAAAGGGATCTTTTCGAGGAGCGCAAATCAAGTTAGATGCCAGGGAAGAAAAGGTTGTAGGTCACAGGGGGGGGAAAAGCAACAGGGAGGGCGAATGTGAAGGGCATGGGAGCAGGAAGAGTTAAAAGGTACTAAGAGAGACGTGGAGGAAGGTTTGAGGTTGAGGGGATGCTTGGATGATTTTTATTACCGAGTCAAAGTGGAAGTGAGAGAGGAAACGGAGTGAGGGAAGTGTGTCGCTTGTGAGACGGACTTCGGTCACTGCATTCGAACTGTTCTCAAGTTGCTGAGGAAGTGTGGGCGTTATTGAAGGGGAGAAGGGAAAGGAAAGGAAGAGAAGGAGAGGAGGGAAGGGAGAAGGAAAAACTCAGAGGTGGAGAGGGGAAGGATGATGGAAAGAGAACGTAGCTTTTTGCTTCAACTTCGCGGAGTCCGCAACCACGCTGCAGCAGCCGTCGCATTTGTGCTTGCTGCTCCCTCAAGATTTCGCAGTCTGTTGATATAAACGTCGGCCTCTCAGTTCCCCCTTCCCGGCTGTTGCGTTGATCAGGACCTTTTTGGTTTTGCGCCGGTCATTGGTTTGGAAGCTGGTGTGTGTTGGGCGGCAGAGGGTTGCGTGATTCCCCACACGTTACGGGAAGAGCAGTGTGCTTGATGATTGGAGTGTGAACTTCGCGAGAAGAGGATCGAAGACTTAGATGCAGATTTTGCGTTGGGAGGAAGGGGCGGGTATGAGAAGCTGGATAGGTTTTATTATTTGTAGTGGAATTAGAGTGAAAGAAGGAGAACACAGTGAAGTGTCTGAGTGTTGCGAAGCGTGAAAGAGTGGAGCTGGAAAGTGAGGAAAAATGAGAGGACCGTCCCTCTTCGGCTGCTTGCCAGTCTTGACGCCACACTGTTTGCTTCAGACATTCTTGAAGAACAGCAATGCCATCGGTATTACCTCAGAATCAGAGGTTCTTCCTCCTCCTCCACCGTCGGAGGAAGTATTCCCATATGAGGTAAGCTGTTCTGCTTTATTTGCTGCCCAACTAAAAATATTCTACTCTGACCTGTGTTCTTGTCCATCACCTTTACGTCCTTTTACGCGTTCATCGTGTTGTTTGAAACTTCTCTTTGAAAGGAATTTTCGCTTTTGGCTACACATCATTTCGAACACATTAATTATTGAGCAAATATCTCTCCGGTTCTTAGAGCTGTTTTGTACTATCCATCGCTACACTGGAAACTTTGAAGATAGACATCTATGAGAGACACTTTGTGGGATTGGTGTGAGCAAGCTATTTCAATGAACGCTTGAAACCACTGTTTTATCGACAAATTACATCGAACTTGTTCATGGAGAGCACGAATGTGGTGGTCGGTATTACTGTCCTAGATTTGTATGCTCCGATGAGATGGTATGCCCTGCTAATGAGAACTACATTGAATGTTTGAGTGCAGGATGAGGAATCTACGTCGTCTGTGATGGAGCCTGTTGCTCTACAACGTGGTCTGACGCTTCTTAAGGTACTTGCCACTGTATGAATTACTTGATTTGAAATTTCCTAGACACTACGCCATTTCACATTCATTGAAGAGTAAAATTTACGTGGCCGTTGACAAATTGCAAAAGCGGTTCATAAATCTCATGTCACGTTTGGTTGTTTTCTTTTTGGTGGCAGAGGCGGGTGAACAGTCAGAGCATTTTCAATTTGCCCTATTCGGACTTGATTCTTGGGAAATATGAAGGTATCGTTCGTAATGAATGTCTCATTTCTGGAAATACTGCTTTTGAATGTAGTGTGATCGTAATTTTTTCCTGTGATGCCTCCAGACTTTAATGTTGTAGATTTATAAATGCTGTATGACACTAGCTTCGACGATATCAAGGTGATGTGTAACGTATTGTCTGGTATAGGAGGGTACAAACTCTGGGATTGTTCCATTGATCTAGTAGAAACGCTGCGTCGAGAAATCCAAGATGGTCAGCTCTCATTTCGTGGCAAGCGTGTGCTTGAGGTACTCTTCTGACAATTTTAGTCAGATTTAATAGGCTTGGCTTGTAGTTGAATTTTTGGAAAGGATTTTATTGGAAGTGCATTGGTTACCTTGTTGTGATATTGAGACCGACACTCTTGCTGCCTTTACGATGTCAGTTCTGATGATCTTCTTGTGTGCTTTCCGTACAGCTTGGTTGTGGACATGGTCTACCCGGAATTTTTGCCTGCTTAAAGGTGAGATAAAACACGTCAGTAGTTAAATCCGTCTGGAGTTTAAAAGTTGTGCTGGTGTGTGGAACTACCTATCACGTTTCATGATCTTGTCCTGGAAGGGAATGATTGGTGGCAAAAAAATTTGTTTGACCTAGATGTTTATGCCAAACCTCAAGTCAGTTTTAGATAGTGATGAAAATGTTTCTCAGTGATAGAATTCATGTTTTCTTTTTGTCAACTTAATTGCCTTAAACTTAAGGTTTCTGTTATGTGGGGGGCAAGTCATACTGAGCGCTGACGCGACGTCTGTTGCGTGCAACAGGGTGCATCCAGTGTCCATTTCCAGGACTTCAATGCTGAAGTATTGAAAAATGTTACTTCAAAAAATGTGCAAGCCAACCTGGATCAAGCACGGAAGGGTCTCATAAGAGTAAACTCGGTCAGTTCTGGTCTTGTAAGAGTAAACTCTGGCCTCTTAAGAGCGAACTCCATCGGTTCCAATGCCGATGTGGCCACATCACACAAGGGTTTAATTGCAGAGCCTGATGTTCATTACTATGCTGGGGATTGGTCAGATGTGCACAATGTTCTGTCGGCAGTGCGGGTTTCACCTGGAACTACTGACATCGGGGATGAAGGAGCCTTCAACTTCATGTTCACTGAAAGTGAATTATATGAGCCTGTGCAAGAGACTGAAATTAGAAGTGGTGGTCTTACCCGCACTGGCTCTCGAAATCGCCTTGCCAGAAAGCTGTCCGGAAGTCAGGCTTGCGACAGAGGGCACACCAACACTACTCAAGAAGGTGGTTATGACATTATTCTGATGTCTGAGACTGTCTACTCATTAACGTCACTTCCCAAGCTCTATGAACTTATTAAAAAGGTAAATCCTTGGTTCATTATGTATCACAAACGGTTGCGTTCCTGATGTTCTGTTTGCTATTGATTTGGAATGCCGTCACCTGCAGTAATTCTTCTGAATGAAGTATCAATAAATTAAAATCATCTTCTGCCTGCAGTGTACACGTCCTCCTTATGGAGTTGTGTATTTAGCGGCTAAAAAACACTATGTTGGAGTTGGAGGGGGGACTCGACAATTTAAGCGTCTTGTTGAGGAGGACGAGTATGGTACGTATTTGGGAACTTTGAAATCCAGCATTTGTTGTTTCAACTATTAGTTCAGTGGACCACATTATGCACATGGTAAAACGATATTAAGACAGCTGATGGATTCTTTTCTAGTAGTTGCGTATAGTGCATCTTCGAATTTCTGTTTGTGACATCGCTTAAAAATCGCATACATGATCTACCACCACTAAGTTTCATGGCAATTAAATTCATGTGTGCACAGAGCTCATATTTTAATAAAGTAGACATTGTAGTTGCATTTGTAATGATCTGATTGGTTGTCTCTCTTCAATCCTTCTGCAGGTACTATGGCGGCACATCTTGTTGCTGATTTTGCGGACAATTCCTCGAATGTTCGAGAAGTATGGAAATTCTTTTTCAGGTGACTTAACAATATCAAGGATTACGTGATACGCTTACATTATGCAGGGAGCAAATTAAAGGAGGTGGAGGTTTATTGAAACTGTTGAGGACTCATTATATTCTATCGTTGGACTGTTGCGCATCGGTTATGAAGTCCATTGCTGCCAGTGGCTACAATTTTGGAAGTAATTACTTTGGTAGAATTGTATAGTTTCATATACAGTCCATTCCTCTTTCTTAAAGGGATGTACTTAAAGGTTCACGTTAGAGCAACAAGATTGTCGAAATTTACAGCCCATGGAAATATTGCGGATGTCATTATCACCTGGTGAGCTCACCAGTGTCTTCCATTTGGTTATCAATCGAGGTTTACCAGTCGAGTGCATGTCCTAAGTCTTAGCAATAAAGGCAGTAACATACCTGCAGTCTGGTTGGGAGTAGGTTGAGAAAGGTGCCAATGTCATCAAAACTCGTTGATCAATGTTTGTCTTTCAGCAGTTCTTAGGTGTTGCCTTCAGAGAATCTTGTTAGTTGGCAGCCTATTGCAACTGTTCTCGACAAATTATTTCTTTACCATCCTTTTAGTTCACGCATCATGAGCCATCATGAGAAGAATGCTTTTGAAATCAGCAGTTTACTGCCAATAAGTCTCCATTTCTTGTTGATATTGTCTGAACTTGAGTGCAAAGTAGTCGAAAGCATGGACAGCAAACGAGGTATTCATTCTTCAGATGCTTGTTTCTGTTCGTTACATACTGCAATGTAGCAAATTTCCAAGTAATTAGACAATCTATATTCCTGCATCAACCTCCAGTCAGGAACAAAATATCATAGCAATAAGTCCTCTGTTCCAAACAACACCGCTGTTGAACTTTCTTTCTTGACTAACATTAATTTGTACCCACCATGTCAAACTTATGGGAGGGTGAACCCCATTAACCTTGCATGAAGTTGCATGACCTGTATCGCAGGTTTATCTTTGTAGTTCAGGTGAGCTTAAACCTTTGCGTCCAATAGGAAAATCTTCCTGAGGTCTAAAAGCTGTACCTGAGGCACATGTCCAGAATGATGGACTAACATGCAATTTCTTGAGGAATGTCCAGTGGACTGGTCACTTAGAGGAAAACGCACAGACATACATGTTGAGTTTGGAGCTTTGAATGAATATTTTACACCTAAAGGGCCTCAAAAATAAAGAAAAAGAAATGTTTGTTCTAACTTTTTTCCCAACCATGACTCTCTGGAATGTTTGGGAGTGTTCTATGTTCTGCTGTGTAGGAAGCAACTCTGACCCATACACGCCATACACAAGTGTGCAGGGGTAACTGACAAAAAAAAGAAAAAAGAAAAAGGAAACGAAACATGGACAAAGCGCAATGGCATCTTCCAGTTCTCAGTTCTGACATGGGACTACAGCCAAAAATAAATAAATTCTTAATGGCATATTTTGCATGAGCTGGAACATGCATGCATTTGCAGGGCGTATGCATCTGCCCTGTGTTGTTGGGTCCCTCAGGGTTGAGAATTGTCACTGGTCCAGAACCATTTTCATCTTGATGCAAGGCGTTTCCCTTTTGGGTCCACTTTGAGCATGCTTCCACCCTAATATGCAATCTGCTTGTGCCAACCTGCGATTAAACTCATTAAATTATATGGTAGTTTACGGTAACCCACGCCTTCCATGCTGACCTAATTTGCGGCAACCAATTCTGGGACCAGTAGTTCTCAGTTGGTTGCTTTGACAAGGTCGACGCCTGGTTTTTTGTAAGGTCATCGAGCTTCGCACCATTCGACACCTTGGTAGAAGCATGTGAGAGTTTTACGAGAATGTAAACACGGCCAGTTAATACACAATATACACGTGCATAGATGTGTGTACATATCCATCCTATGGAACTGAGTTCTGGAGGCATGGTGGTAGTCAATAAAACGAATACTCACTCTGGTTATAGCTTCTGGATTTATTTTTTCAGTAGCCTGTGCTAGGGGTTTTTACATGCTCACCACTTGATACTTGATTCATTTTGTGTGGTGCTCGACGTTGTTCACGATATGATCGCCAGCAGCAACCCATGATTGTGAGATCAGCTCTATTGTACTCAACGTCTTGATTAGGAAGAAACTTTTAGCTCCAAGTAAGCGCGAAGTCTCCACTTTGGCTGCTGAATCGATGGCACTCGGGGCCAATAAGTGGGCGCTCAGAACAGTGGTTCTCTTGGTTGAGACTTTGCTCGAGCGTCTCCTTTAAATGTTTAGAAGGACATGAGTCTCGCAGAAAGTATTAGACATTCCTCCTCAATTGAAAGCACTAAGTGTTAAAGAATTGGGATTGCGGGAAAAGTTCAAAAAATCGTTATTTGTACAAGATGCAAGCGGTCATGGCTCGCCTAATAACTCTGTGGAATCGATTGCTCCCGCTGACGGTTTGAACCTCAAGGGAAATGCTCGTTGGGGGTCGTGGTTCACATGGAGCTGTGTGCAGACTTTCTGAGTGAATGCGGAGGAGACCGTGTCTGGCCCTGCAATCGAAGAGCAACAAGGAGCAAAAGCAGGATGGAAAGAAGCTGCTGAAGGTGCGTACCATTGTCATTATAGTCCCACGTTGAATTTCAGTAATAACATTGACGATTAAGACAATATTTCATGAGATGCAGTGTGTGGTGATTTCTCTCAGATTTTAGGACACTTACAATGTGTCCGTGGCCAGGTCTTTACTGCTGCCTTGAGATGACTGAACTGTCTTCGGATTGCTAAGAAAATCATGCAGATTCTTCTACGGTATCACACTTAAACTGTGAGTATTGCTGTTACGAGGTTAAATTATTTCTGGCAAGGTTCTGTTCACAAAATTTTTGAGTCTCAAGAAAGGGTTACTTCCTTGCAGACACAAAATAGCCCCCATGGAAAACCTTCTGGTAAAGTGCAACTAGACTGGAGAGACCAGAACGACAGAAGAGTTTTGTGGCAACATCACAATCTTTGTACTGTTACTGGGCAACAAACTTTCCAGTATTCCGGACATTAGAAACCTACATTGTAAAGACTCAGAAATCCTCTATGGAACCTACTCTGAAAACATAAATCAAGATGCCATACCATCTACTAAAACACATGGTATGGGACATACTACTCAAAAAGAACAAAAAAAGAAAAAACCACGGTAACAAACACAATTCAAAGGATGAAAAACAACAAAAGACTTTAATCCTCCTTATCAAAAACCAACATTGGATGCCATCAACGAAGGTTTCAGAATATTAAGAGCACCAAAAGCCCCACAGAAGTTGAGATCGATGCCGATCTAATCTGCAACCTTGAAAGGTCACTCGTCAAATTTCTCCTAATCTGATAACAAAACCTGATTTAAACACACCGTCAGTTACATCGATCCATATCCAGGCCTAAGAAATTTGAAAAGCTTCTGTAGAACCTTCATTCTGCGGCTTTAACCTAATCACATTACCATTCCATTCAAGCGATACAAAAACTCCTAGGTATTGAATACCATCTTATGATTACAAATGAATTTAACTAAACAACAATCACTGAAAGGATATCTGTGGTTGAATGAACAGTAAAGAATTTGATGGTATATAAACATTTGAGACTGGTATTAACTGTACGCATGTGTAGGAAAAGTACATGCATTTATCAACTAAGGTAAAAACGACTCAGCCTCTCAAGGAACATATTCAAAAGGCTCAGGGGGAGGAGGTTCATTATCCTCCACAACCATAGCTGTGGCATTGGTATTAGCATGCGCTGCTCCTGCACCACCTGCAGACAAAGGCGTGTCTGTGGATACCAGCTCTACTGGTTCCGAAGGTGTCATATCTCTCAACATCACAAAGCCCGAAGGAGCTCGCTTCAACTTCAAAGGTGCATATCTTGAGTCTTCTCTGAACTTGATGAATTTCTCTTGCGCAGGGACCACACGTGCTGGGTTGCTCAGAACTTCTGATGAGGGCTCTACAACGACAGCCTTCTTCTGTGTTCCACCCTCTACATCCATTGCATTCTCGTCTTTGACTGCATGAGTAGAATCTCTGTCACCATCCACCAGCCCTTCAGCTTTGGAGGAAGAAGAACCTGAACCAGCTTCGTGGCCGGTAACCTTGCTTGCTTTAGCTTCTGCTTCCCTCTTCGCGCCTCTGACTTTGGCTCGGTTGGAAGTGGAAAGGACAGCAGTCGGCAGCTTCACAGCAGAGGTGGCAGCAGGAGGAGCCACAGAAGGAGGATATCCGAACAAGGATGGCTTGGTTTCGGAAACAAAGTTGAACTTAGGCATTCTTAGTTCTTCATTTAAACCTATGAAAGCTGTAGGGGCGAACGACAAACTGATGAAGTAAATTAGTGGGTACCAGTACCAAAACTGGCTAAAAACGGCCATTCCCACAACAGCAGTCACACGGTCATGCCCTGTACGAGATTGCAACATGATCGCAACATTCCGACCTCCTGCATCTAAAATCCCTTGAGCAAGGATAGCTCCCATCTTGCTCATGGTCTCCTCATGCTTGTCATTGATAATCTTCTCAAGTTGCCTCCTGAAAGTAGCCACGCGTGGCTCTCGTGCCTCTGTCGTTTGAAGAAGAACCATAGCCATAGCTATGAGCGCACCCTGACGAACAAAATCTACTGCATCGGATGTAAGAGGCTCCAACAAGGAGATAGCTTCACTGGAGCCTGAACCAGCGCATGAAATACCTACAGCCATTGCTGCCCCATACCTTACATGCGCATTGTAAGACTCCGAGAGCAAAGATACAATTCGAGGAGTCTGTTCAGGTTCAGAACAGAGAACAAACCCTAACGCCAGAACTGCGGTCCTCCTTACGTCGTCACTAACATCCGAGACCGCAAAATGCAGTAACCGCCGGATCGCACTGTTATTAGCAGTGCCGCGATACGCCATGGCCAGGGCATACATACCACCATAACGCAAAATAGGATCCTGGTCCCTGGTCATTTGCTCGATTAGTGTGTCTGCTTCCTCTTCACGTCCATACACAACCAGTGCAATGCCGAGAGCCAAACCACGAATGATCTTCTCGTGCTGTGTATCATGTGCATACGCCAACATTTCTGTTGCTTTTTCACTGGCTGTACCAACCATCAGCAACCCCATGGCTATACCAGCTGCTTCCCCTGCTACAGCACTATCGGTGTAAAGTACATTTTTCACATCTTCATAGATCTCCTCATCAGCTGTACCAAGAGCTGCTAGGCCTAACCCCAAGCAAGCTCCGTGTTGAATTACTTCATTACTTGTATTTCGCAAACTTTCCAACAGAAACTGCTTGATACCCTCACCGTGATTAGCATGGATCAACCCTAGGGCATACAGGGCTCCTCCCTCAGAATATGGACTTCCACCACCAGTTCCTCCATTCTGTGGTAAGTAAGGGGCCATCAAGGATCTTCCTTGTTGATGGTGACCCCGATGAATAACACCTAGTCCAGCTGTGGCACTAAACTTTGCCCAATTTGTAGCTCTCTTCAGCCAGTCTAAGTTCTCTCGCAAGAAAGTATCCACCGTGGTACCCGCATGCATGAGAGCATTGGAGTAAATAGTTGCACTGTGGCAAACGCTATTCCGCATCTCCACAGACTGTTTAATGGTCTTCAGTATCAAAAGATCTGACCTGTTGTGACTATAAAGAAACTGCAAAGTCAAACTAATAGGAGTCTCTCCGGACAAGATACCTTTCAATTTCGTTAACCTCTCGGTATACGGTGTCCTTTCTTCTACCGGTGCTGCTGACGATGCTGCAATATCAGCAGGTTCCTCTGCTGCATGACTTCCTAACAATGGCTCCGTCAGATCAGAGTCCATGGCCGTAGGGCCACCATCCGTCATGGCACTGATTCCATTTCCACGGGTTCCCTGGATTAATCCTCCATTTGTAACGCTCGGTGGGGCGGGGCTTGTAGCACTCGTCGGTTCCGGCAAAAGGTCCCTTACATTCAAAAGAAATTTCTGATACTCATTTTCAAATAAGTCAAAGGCTATCTGGTACGCCAATAATGCTTCGCTTATATCCCCTTTCAAAAGCTTGTCCAAAATAGCAGCAACATCGGCTGGCTCATCCAAGAACATAAGGCACTGACATATACTTAAATAGTCAGGCTGCTGAAGCCCTTGATAGCTTTTAACCAAAAGTCGCAAAACTTCATGTCGAAATTCACGCCTACTTACAAATGTCTGAGACAAACGAAGGCAATACGAGAGCATGGCAGGAGCGTTCTCGCTCCTAATAATCGCTTCCTCTAGCTTATCAAGCCGCCTGCACTCCAACGCAATCCCAACAGCCTGCTGAAATTTACCATCTTGCATACACTTATCCAGCATCCGCTCGACAATCGCGACCAACCGGGGATCTAAGGCAGTCTTTTCCGACTCATTCGATTCGGCCGCCTTCACGCTAAGCAATATATATTCATCCACACATTTGGCCACGAGCGTCTGCACATACTCCGTGTCCTCCGACACATCGAACAACGGTCCAGCCCCCAAAGCATACGTGAGCGAGTCATTGAGCTCTCCCAAGTAGTAGAACACCTTGGACGCCACCAACGCGGCCAACTGACGCTCGTAAAACGTATCGTCCTCGTACAGAGACTCAATCGCCGAGATGTTGGTTGATATCTCCGGCCAAAAATTGTCCACCAGCACATTCAGATTCTTGAGCGCATGCAACTTCAGCGTGGGATGCGACTCCTGCAGCATGGCCAGCAGGCCGCTCGCCGTGCTCACCACCGTCATGATGGTACCGGGAACTCCTCCACCACTTCTTTTAGGTTATGCTTCTTCCTCACCCCTTGCAACCCTTCCTCCGTCCTGTCGAACAACCACGATGCACAGAGCAAAAAAAAACACACTCCGAATGATCGCATACAACCCTCCCACCACCACCACCACCAACAATCATAACAAGACACGGCTCCTCCGAGAATTGGAAGAGAAATAAGTGAAGTGATGGACAAGGAAACCACACCAGAGCTCCTCCACAAGGTTTGCGATCCTGGGACGCAAGACCTGGCTTCTCTAAACCCTAACTTATTAAAGTTCCAAAGCTTGTTACGAAGCCACGACACAGTCGGTCCCCGTCTCCGTCTCCGTTCTCATAGTAATTTGCTGAGATATGCAGTTCAACAGCTTCTGTTCAAACTTTCGCGTACCCTTTTCTGCCGTTTCGCTTATTCTCCCGAAAAGTAACTTTGGCTCTCTCAAAGATTACGAAGAGTTGAATCTATGTTGTTACAAACTTATGAGAAGTATCAATTTATAGGCATCACAATCACATTATCACTTTTTTGTTTTATTTTTTAGAGATTGTTTTGTCAATTAGTTAGAAAAATTCATTTTGTTTGAAGAACTTCGAACATAAAAATAAAAGTTTTTAACAGTTTTTAAGGAGTCGGAGAAAGATATTTTTGGTGATGAACATGGCCAGATAAGATGAACATTTGAAGTTTAAAATTTTAATCATAAAGAAGAATTAAAGTAGTATAAAAATTTTATATACAAAACGTTTTGAATTTTTTACTAACATGATTTTTTGTACTTTTCAAATGTTATGATATGTATGTATGTGTATATCTTATAATTTTGGAGGTTAATTGTACACTTTATTTTTTTTTTACTAAGCTCCAAATAATTTACAATGTTTTTTTCATTTGTGTAACAAATAAGAAAATATTGCAATATATCATTTCATAAACAAAAAAATACTCACAACATTCAAATGTCATGTAAATTATATATATATATATGTACTTTTTTTTTAAAATCAAATTTTACAGTTGTTTCTTGCACACTTTATTTATTTTTTGAATTGACAATATGAAGTATATTTGTGTTTGCAATTTTATATTATAAGTATAGAATTATTCCAGTAATTTTGTTTGCATGAAGTATAATATTTTAATTTCTATTGTTTAAAATATATAAACCAAAATATCATAAAATATTATAATTTACATTTTATAACATATTATTAATAATTCAGTGTATGTGATCTAAATTTCTAAAAAAGAAAAAAAAGAAAAAATCATTGTTTGTATATCACACAAACAGTTATTTTTTCTAAAACCCAAGAATTGTAGTATTTTGAGTTGAGCACTCAAATAATTTTGATAACAAAATTGAACATAAAATAAAATTCATAGAATATGTAACCTTCAATTTCGAGTTATATTTTAAAATATATTCAGTATACAAACATTTACTGCCTAAATATTTGTAATTTCAACATTCAAAATCTTGAACAAGGATGTTGCAACTGATGTTAAAAAGCTTATTTCAGTATAAAAGTTTTGAGAATATACTTGATATCTAATTTTTGCACCTTTTTTGTTACGTTAGTAAATAAAAATAAAAAAATGTCTGTACTATTTTCATTAGCTACATAAAGTGTTTATAATTGCTTTAAAAAATAATTGTATCTACTTACTTCTAATTATGCAAACAATTAATTTTTTTTTCATTTACATATGTTAATGATGTTAATAAATCCCTTGTTCATATCATTCCCACAAAATATCTAAGAAACATGATGTTTAGTAGTTTTGAACCTTGATAGGATTCCAATGCCTTTGTGATTTAATAAATACACCATATTTGAAAACTTATTATTTGTAACTTTGATTCTAAGATAATGTGGTGGTCGATATTATAATGCCACTGTGTATTCATTCAATTATAATTCCGTTTATCATATTACTAGAACACATTATGCTGGTGTGGAATAAAGCAAAAAGCAAAGTAAAGCATCAATTACAAACTTCGAACTTACTGTGCCGTTAAAGTTCATGGATACTCCGAAGTCTTGGCCTGGGCCGGGCCGGGTACAAGGGACACAGGGACCCGGCCTCGAGGCTCTGAATCCTCCAACTAAACCTCGGCAAAGCTTCTGGCACCTGCAGCTGCCGTTGACACAATGGAGTGCCGCCGATCGTGATTTTACCATGGATTACCGCACTGATTTGTTCCTGAATCAGTTTGAATGATCCTTGCTGCATTTGATCTACCTCTGCATGAAATGTCAATTAATTATGCAGTTTATTTCGGTTTCGTTTACTGCTTTTTTGGGGGCAATTTTTAGGTTTCGGAGTGCAGAGTTGTGAGAGTTTGTTGCGACTGGGAAGGCTGATTCTAGGGCCCTGATACACCTCCGAGAGGGCGATGGGGAGAGAGGTGGAGGAGGGTGGAGGAAGGCCTGAGGCGGAGCGGTACGATCCTGCTGCCCCTCGAGAGCAATTCCGACGGTACCGAAGGCGAAGGCCGAAGGATCCTCCAGTGATTGTTGGCGGTTCTCCGTCTCAAACAGGTGTTTGTGAGGGTTTAGGTACTCCTTCCCTTTCGCTTCGCGACATGCGAGACTCATTTGTGGCCATGTCGCCACCGTCGGTCTCCCGACAGTCGTGGATGCATTCGTCTTTTCCGGGTGAGTATCGGACTCCCGTAGCGTCTGGTGCACGAGGTTTGCGAGGTCCTCGAGCTGAGTTGTTGAGCAGCCCTATGAGTTTTGATGATGACGAGGAGCAGCCACCTTGGATGGGGGGATATGGAGACGAAGTAGACGACGAGGATGAGAGAATGGAGCTCAAGCCTCCGGTGTTGAGCAAAACCCCGGTGGTTTTACGAAAAGTGAAGCCGGAGCCAGGTATCGGAGAGGAGATGCCAGATAGCGCAGAACAGAGTTATGGGAGATTTGCATCAATGACGAATGCGGCATTGCAAGATGAGCTTTCATTGCCAGATTTTATGGAGCAATGTGAGGTTTTATGCCATGACCTAGCGCAAGTGGTGAGGGAAGAGGCATCAGAAGGCCACCGGGTGACTGAAGAGAGGTTAATGAGGCAAACTGCTCAAATGCTCCACGCAGAGTCTGGAACGTGGTCTCTTCTGTGGTACTTATTTGGAATGGAAGCGCAGGAGATCTACTCGGATGACCCTTTGGTGTATCCGGCCACTTCAACTCAGGAGGCTGTGCAATTCATCGTGTCAGAGCCGTTCGTGCAGCAGTGTATGCGCATTGTGCAGTGGTTGGAAAGTATGGCTTCGAAGGATCTTGATTATCAGAAGATACACAAGGGTTGGTATGCAGGATCCTACATGCAGAAATTAGGCGTATGGCATCAGACGCAGCGAGAAATACGGAAACGTGCCGGACAGGCCGGTTTAGTCCGAAATGTGGATCCTGATGCCCCTACGCGAGAACATGCACGCCTCCATCCAGAGGATCAAAAATTGGAAGAGGACTTGTTGGAGGATGTGTGGAAACTGCTACGGGCTGGAAGACTGGGAGAAGCCAGGGAGTTATGTCGCAGTGCGGGCCAGTCATGGAGAGCAGCTAGTCTTGGTGGCTGTGGGGAGCTGGGATCGTCCCCCTCTGTAGAGGCCTTTTGTAACGCTGGTAAGGACAGAGCGTTGCAAGCTCTTGAGCTAGAAAGTGGGATTGCGCATCAACGGCGGCTATGGAAATGGGCTTGTTACATTGCGTCAGAAAAAATAGGGGAAAGGGGCGATGAAGCGAAGCATGAAGCTGCTGTCTATGCGTCACAATGTGGTAATGTGAGGCGAATGCTACCTGTTTGTATGAACTGGGAATCTGCGTGCTGGGCAATGGCTCGGTCGTGGCTGGATACGCAAGTGGACGCCGAGCTTTTACAGCGGCATCCTCCTAAAGTTCCGAAACGGAGAACAACTGGTGCTGTTGTTAGAACTTCAGCTAAGTCAGGGGGAAGCGATGCAAGCATGGAGGTTTCGGAAGGACCTCACAGCTGGCCGCAACCTGTCATAGATCAACAACCTCGTGACCTTGTAGGAATGTTTGATAAGCTGCGAAATGCAGATCTTGTGCATGCAAAAGTGAAACTTAGTTGTAACGAGCAGCAGCGGCTGGTACAGATGGACCTTATTACGGGGAATTTCTCTCATCTTCTTGATTTGCTTAAAGATTGGACAATTCCAAAGGACACTACGATTAAGTTTCATGGTCATCCACAGATAGTCCGTTTTGGGTCTCACTTGGTCCTCGTTCTCCGCCGTATTTTGGCAGATACAACAGACGAAGTCGTTGTCGAAAAGCTAAGGATTGTTGGAGACCTCATACTTAATGGTTATGTGATTTTTCTTTTTACCGAACACCAAGAAGATCTTGTGGGGGTTTATGCATCACAACTGGCTCCTCATTTATGTGTGGAGCTCTATGTGAATTTTATGGACCTCCGACTAAACGATCCTGTGCCTGTCAAATACAAGTTGTTCCGTTCTGCCATTGAGTTTCTGCCCTTTTTCCCGGACATTGACGAAACCAAGGGCTGTGTGTTAGACATACTCGAAAAGTAAGTGAACTCTTTTTATTTGTTTATTTATTTACATTTGATTCACATACCACAAAGGCTACTTGCATCTTGTAAGTTCTTTGAGCAGTTCTCTTATTACTACATGGTTTCTGGTTATACCGGTTGATAGCTTTGGTGTTCCAATGTTTATGGCATCACCTACTGATACTGATGGAAGTAGCGTTTGTGGTATGTGACGTCATACCTGCAAGCTTGGAAACAACCATTCGCCTTGTACAAGTTGTGTGCGTTATTGATATTGGTTGTGGTACTCGGATGGTCTACAGGGTACTAAGCAAATCTCGAGAGATCAAGCCTGGGTTACAGGCAGGCGTGAAAAGTGAGGAGTTAGAGCGAGGTGGTATAGGGGAGCTGCGACAGCTTCAAAGTGTACAGAAGGCACAAGCTTTGCAGTGGCTGTGTTTTACTCCTCCAGAAACTGTACCAGGTGTTGAGCGTATACGAGCAGAGTTACTGGTTCGGGCCCTCGAGCATAGTAATCTTTTGTTTCGTGAATTTGCCTTGATATCTTTATGGCGCACCACAGTGGTACCTGCGGGGCCACACAGACTTTTGAGTCTTTTAGCAGAACCCTTGAAGCAGGTGCCAGAGATTCTTGCTTCTCTTGAACATCCCGATCGTATGGAGGAGAATTTGCAAGAGTTTGAATGTTGGAGACTCTACTATGAGTGTGACGGTTTATACAGAAGCTGGTTTAACATTGAACAAATGAACGCCGAAGTGCCTCCAGAACATCTCTCGGTTGAGGAGAAAGAGAGAGCCATTTCAGCTGCACGGGTAGCTCTTGAGCAAGCATTTGCCTTGCTGACAAGTGACAATGGCATGTGGCTTGCGGGTGTGGATACGACAGTGGGTGCTGACACCGAGGTTGCCTGGCTGGAGCTTCAGGCGACAGCTGTGCTGATGTCTGCCTCAGGAGTATATTTACCTCCTGAACCCACCGTGTGCACCACGCTGAGTAGTGCATTGCACCATTGTGGTGGAGAGGCGGGGTTGATGAGGCAGTTGACTGTAGAAGTAGATATAAATAGGAGGGACCCGAATTGTGTGGATGTTCGGCTGCGGTGTCTGCCAGTGTCTGGAGATGGGCTGGGTTTGGCAACTGGTCATGACGGGGGTCTCCTTGGTTCCATTTTAGCTTTGGCAGCCAAAGGAGAGATGCCGCATTTTCAGTCTGGCCTTGCATTGGAAGTTGTCTCTATGGATGCATGGCGTTGGGACGAAAACTTGGTACTTCGAACACCTGCAACGTACATTTTGCAAGGCTTGTCTCGGCGTTGTTGTTTGCCAGAGCTCATTCTGCGGTGCATGGAGCTGAAGGTCTTCCTTGCTGCCTCCCGTGGAGCAGAAGATGTGGATGATGAATCTACTGATCTCATTGGGTTGGTTGCTTCGAAAGAGACAGCTTTGCATCGTCTATTCAGTCAAAGGCAGCTGCAAATATTCCTTCTGTTGGAAAGAAATATGACCATTTGCAGGATGGAGTCCTGCAGGGATCATGCCCCTCATTTCTAGCGGATCTTTTGGTATGGCATGGGTCAAACTTGTGTCATGACAAATCTATGTACAATCTTAGTGTCAATTGCAATTCACCGATTCCGAGATTTAAGAGTTTATTTCGATGGCCTTAGTCTATTTAATTTGCATTCTTTTAAATCCTCTCAACTAGTTTAGTCAATCTTTATCATTCCAGGTGTGTAGCTCGAGTCTAGACTCTTCTTCGCAGCCCAATTTTGTAGACTTCACTGCTCGTTTCAGACGTTCTGTTGGGTACGATTCCAGGTGCAAACAGACCAACTGCCCAGGTTTTGCGGCGTCGGACTTCTTTTTGTCTTTGTATGATGCTTGAGAATCAATGCATATGTTGGTGTTCATTAAATGAATATACTTTTTGTAATATCGTATTATAGATCTGCTATTTGATGAGGGACGCTTAATCATCGTCCGAAAGGCAGTGAAACACCAAAATAATAATTTACACAATTGAGATATGCAGTTTTTACTTTTACTTTTCTGGTGAACGTGTACTTCTACCTTGGAATTTCCAAATACTTCCTAACCTTACGAAATGATGAGAGTTCGCTCGTCTTGACAAAGGATCTATTGCAGGATATGCTGCACTAGGTACTGTTCGTTTAATATTAACTTGGAAATAGGTGGAATGATCTATACTGTTACTGGAATTTGCCTTGAATACTTTGCGACATCTTTGAACGTTTTAACAGATATTTCTTGTAATGTTAAGTTTGTTGTGTACTAGAATTGCAACCCTAATTGACATACCTTTGATATATCTAATTCCTAAGAATCATTCCTAAAATTTTATGCATTGCAGCTTTCAATATAAACTTTTAATAGAATTGATAGTTATGCATAAGAAATGTTAAGCCCTAAACATTGATTTTAGTTAAACCAACTTATTCATAAAACCATGAAGAATTTTGTCAATGAAAAAGAATTTGGTATGAAAAAGCTAGTAAGCATATAAATGTAGGGTATAGCTAATGTCACCACAATTTTTGCTACTAGTACCACTACCCTATCCACCAAATGTCACCTTAGTTTAATACCTTTCAAACCATTTGATTGAATTGACTTTTTAATTGGAATAAAAAAAAAAACTAAAGAAATATGTTGATTGGGTGGTGAATTGTGGTGGTAGTAGCAAAAACTATGATGGCATTAGCAATACCCTAAATATATAAATTGTGTATATAGAATATATTACGTGTCTTTGAAATCCATTATTACCTAACTAAATAAATCAATGACATGTTAATCAATGACATGTACATGTAAAAATAAATAAGGAACCAAATTGACTTATTTATTTATTCATCTATACCTACAAAAAAACAATTAATTATGGATACTGTATATTTTTATTTGTTAACGTACTTATTTGTTGCTTAATTTGTTTTTGTTTTTGTTTTTTTCGTTAATGACACTTTTTTTCTTTTCTTTTGTTCTTCTTTTGTACAAATACACATGCAGTATAGCTTGAAAACTAAAGTCGTTAAAAACCATTAAAAATTGAGACCACAATAAACAATTGAAAGTTCAGTTGAAGTACGAGCGTCGAACTAATAGAAATTGTTGTGGTAGTAGACTAGTGTCAATCCTCTATCTATGAACGAATATCATGCACTGGATATTTATCGTTCTCCCTGTTAACTGTAAGAGCTGCATTCCTCTTTGTCGACAAAAATTTTCTAGCTTTGGATAGTCTTTTTGGGCGCTTTTCGCCGCAAAATTAAATCCCAGGTTGTTTTGTGCTCTATGCGGAGTTGCAGCAGGTATTGAAGTGGCGGAAACTATGTGAAAGATTATGAAGTGCAACGCCTGTTGGAAAAATTTGGAGGGCCGGGCCGTCGCGACAACATGTGGCCATATCTTTTGTATCCTTCTAACTGGTAGATCGCTGTCGATGCCAGTAAGCTATGTCCTCTTCTGCTTCTTTGATATTTTGGTTAGTTGTTGTTGTCCTTCATTGCAACTGCAGGCACCGAAGATGCTCAGAAAATCTTGAGCTCTGTTGACGCTAACTGTCCGTTGTGTGAGCAGACGCTTTCGAAGAGGTGATGATCACTGGTGCAACATTTCCCTAGTGACATTAATCATGTAGGTCTATTGCATGATACGGATATTTGTGCAAGTTTGATGGTGTGACTAAGATTTAGTTTCTCCCTCTCGGTGAACTAATTCCCGCATATCTAATTGGTTATGGCATGCTGTTTCTTCATCTGATGTGGCCGCAGCAAGGTTAAGGCTGTGGATATGTCTCCAACGGATGAATGGATCAACGTAAGTATCCCGTCATTGTAAGCTTGGAACTCCTAAATTTGTGACGTATTTGCAAATATCCGTATCATGTACAGAAAGGATTCTTGATGAGGACTAGTGTTCATCAATTGTAGGTCTCGCCTGGTCAGGAACTCGTTACTGATTTACGTAAATCATTATCGGCTCATGTTCTTGAAGTACATCACTTTGAGCTAACTAAAATGGTTTGTGCTTAGACTATGTGTAAATTCGGATTACAATTAGTCAATGATACGCCTAGCGCACATTGAAATCGGTCTGCGAGACGTTTAAACTGCATACAACAATCTGGAAAATTATGAGTACCGTCGCGGTCTCGTACGCTTCATTCTTGCACTTGTAGCGTGATTTGATCTATGAGGAGGCTATTTACGAATTCTCTTGTGTTCAGATGGTAATGGCTGGCGTAGCTCCTCAGAGCAGTATCCTTATATTTCCGTTTGCGATGAAACTGGTACTTGTCATGAGTTTTTTGAGGTAGGCCTATGCAGTGATAGTTTGGACACACATTACACTGTTGAAAATCTTTGACGGATTGTAGTAATGAAAAGTGCATTTAAGGGTGTAATCTTCTGGATTGGGCAAAAGGACGTGGAAGTTCAGCTTTCTGTAAACAAGGCTTTACACTTTCGTCAGAAGTGTGAGCAAATGCAAGGTGCTTACGCGCAGAAAATGAGGCAAGTGGAGGAAGCCTACACTGCAAAGCTCCAGCAAGTGCATTCGGGGTACCAGAAGGCCATGAAAAAAATCCAAGCTATGGACCATGAGAAGGAAGTCATGCTGAAAGACAAAAAAGAAATTCAAGAAAAATACACCGAGAAGTCTAGGTCAGTCATCAAATCCTTCAGTAGCCTATTCTGAAGTGGTTAAGAACTCCAATCGTTTTCATATCATTCATGTCCATAAAGAGGGGACTCCAAGGCTAGTTATCATTTGCTATCTCTGTGTGCATATGTGTTGATTGCGACAGGCAGAAGAGGAAATTGGAAGAGATGTATGATGCTTTGAGAAAGGAATATGAGCTTTTGAGGCGATCCATTGCATCCTCCACCCCTGATAATACTGCTGTGGTACAAAGGCCAAACCCCTACTCTTTTGCTCCAAATTTCAATGGGCTGGATGACCTCCGACATCAAACTTCAGGTCTATCTGGTAACTTCGTCCTCATCTATTATTACACTTGTGGCTTCAGTGATATCTATAAAGAATAATTGGGTTGCCACATGAACGCATAATGATGAAATCTCAAAATTCAAGCAAAACGCTCACACAATGCTAAGATGGGGAAAAACTCGTTGCAGATATGGCTCCAAATACCCCAGCAGTTACTCCGAACTTTTGGCGTAATTCTTGTCCAGAAGCCCAGCTATGTTCCTTCGACTTACCTAGTTTACCTCAATCATCACGCAATCAAAGGCAGGCTACTGGGAACAGCCTTCCCCGACCATTTTCTGCTGGGTCACCAACCATGTTCAACGCCTCCCTTCACTCTCAGTTCGCTACATCTGCCGGTGCACAGCCTTCAGATACTTTTCGTAACCTTCTTCGTTCCCCCAGCACAAGACGCTCTCAAGGCCTGACGAGGGGTTTATGAAGTACCTCTGCAGCGGCCGTTAAAATGCAATGCAGTCACTGTGGGCATTTGATTAGCTCACATGAGTCTTACTCGAAAGGATCTTTGTGATTTTTTGGTACGTTCAGAGATTCGCTTTCACGTTGGAGCACATTTTCTCTTGTGTGGCACGGAACACCGAATTTTTTGTGACTCATGCTCACTCTCAACGCATGCTACGGTTGGTTGCTCCTTAGCTTTTGGGGTTTTGTCACATTCTGCAGATAACCGTTCAGCGTGTTTGGTGTATATTGGTGCCGCAACTGTTTAACAACCGTTTTTGAACAAGATATAGAGGACCCTCTCCTTGATCATGATTCCTTACAGTCCATTTCGCATGCAATCGATAACATGGTTATTGACAGTCCACTAATGTCCTATCGTCGTCTCTCAGTATGCTTACATGAAATGATTTCCGGTCTTTCGAAGATGATACCCATCGGAAAGAAAAAACAAAGAGAAGAAAAAAAAGAAACGTGATTCATTTTGTCAGAATTTCATCGGAATCGGCAGAATCAATCAAAATAACTTTGTTTTCATTTGAACATTCTTCTAAAAGAATGGATGTGGTTATTTTCAAATTAAAGGAATCATTTCTTGCACAGTTGTGCAGATTTGTTTTAAAATTAATATGTTTGTAAATAAAAGATGATGGAGATTAAAAGTCAACTACCTAAGATGAGCTTATTCGAAAAAAATTACCGTGTATGTGTATGTTTATAAAAAAAACGTATTTGTAGATGTTTTGAGAAACCATAATTTAAAAAGTTCATAATTCATAATTCATAATTCATTGAAAATAAAATCATAATAATTCATATATCATAATTCATTGAAAATAAAATCATTGAAAATAAAATCATTGAAATTGTGCTTGGACTAATTTATTGCTACGACCAAGATTTCATTTACAAAAAATAGTCACAAAATTTCCTTGATCTTTGTTCGATTTATATGATAATATTTCTTCAAAAAATTTGGTACCAAATTATTGGTTTAGGAAATTTTGGTTATTACTTTAAAAGATAAACATTCAACTTAGCATTTGTATAACATTCTAAGACAAATTTTTTATTTTAAATTCACATTCCAAGTCCTTCAGGAATATATATATATATATATATATATGTATATAAAATTTAATTAAAAAATGTTATTGATATGAAGGCTCTAAAGTGTGGGATGAGTAATAGGAAGTTATAACAAATGCCAAAGGGACGTAACCGCAACATCCCATTAGGGAAACTTGGCAGGCACCCTCAACACATTCAACGCCGAAACCAGAGGGAACGCTGAAGCTCTTTCAACTCTCCTCCAACCCTCCTCTCTCCACAAGATCCATGGCGACCATGAAGAGCCTGAAAATTAAGACTGGAGTCTGCAAGCGGTTGATGAAAGAGCTGCAGTCTTACCAAAGCGAAGCCGATCGAGAATGCCTCAAAGCCAAGAACATGCGAAGGTCTCATGCTGACCCTTTCGACATCAAACAACAGGTACCGAACCCTTTGGACATAACACCGCACCGCGAAGTGAGCCAACTGGTTTTCCAAGCTTTTTCTACGTCTCGAAGAGTTTGTATGAATTACTACACTGAACGGTTGTGGACATGATTTCATGCTCGATTTTGTTTGCCTGTTTAATTTCGTGTTTTAGCAAAGTATTCGATGAGAGAGCGGGACAGAGAGAGAAGAAGAAAATGTTACTCGAAAAGATTGGATTCTTGAGAGGAATTGCAGCGGGGGCTTTGTTTCAGGAACATGTAGTGGCGGAGTCGTGCTTGATGATATCCAATTGTAGGAAACGTCTTGAGACGGCTCTTGCAACTCTCGAAGCAGCAGTGGTAAGGCAACCATCATTCGGCTCCTATCGCAATATTACTCATGGAATTCCGACGTTGTGTTGACATCCCGAGAACTCCATGGAAACAGGAAACTAACCTGCAAATGTACCGCAGGTGGATGCGGAAGCTCAAACCACGGCAGAGGAGAGTGAGGAACTATCCGCTGCTTCAGAATTGATTGCACAAGTAAAGCCATTGTTCATTGCGTGACCACGTGCACATTCAGTAATCGTGAAGATTTAATACTTGATTCAGACAATTGTAGGACAAGTATTGACAAGCATGAACTCGTCAGGAATTCATGCTGGAGTTAGTATTGAACTCCACAATTCTGAACTATTACAGGAAAAATTAACAAGAACAAATCAATCATCAACATAGAAGTTAAATAATGGTAGCATTTCTGGTAACAAAGTTTTTGTTCAAGACTTTGTTCACCAGTTGGGTCCAACAAGTAGGAAGGATTAGGTGCGAAAACACCACTTTCTCAATTCGAATACACCTGGTGGAGAGCTGAGCAAAATCTTGAAGAAAACAAACTGGCTTTGAAAGCAATTGACAATCCACTTCTGATGAAGATAAAAACATCTTCAAAACACAAGACCTGGATAGTTGTTTTCAAAAGTGTCCCCATCTAGTTGGAAATTTAAATAGTAGAATCTCGGAACAAAATTTCACTTCATTTTTCTGGAGAGAACGTGGTGAGAGTTGGCTCTAATATTTGTTAAGTAGAATAAATAAAAGCGCCAAGATATTACTTTACAGGAGAGAGATTTGCGTATAGATCTTTTGTAGATGATCCTTTTTTCACACCGGGCAGCTTGCTCGTAAATTCATGCACAAAGCCTCACAAGAAGTGGTTTTTCAGATCTCCCATCAGATATCTACAATGTCAGATTGAGAGGCGTGCACCTTCAGTGCAAGATTAAAATTATGTGTACAACTCTACCTTGCTTCTACATCAGACTAGATCAGGTTCTGTGCTAATCGAGGGTTTCAGCATATTGATAGGGGTTCGATGAAGTCGAATCGGGATGGTAGACATGCCCGTGTGCAGACGGGTGTAGTATTCAGAAAAGTCGAGCTGGAAAGATAGAAACTTCAAATCTGCATGTTGCACTGGCAACTGTGCAATGAATCCTTCAAGCAGTGATGAGTATTCAACTGCAACCCAGTCCATCTCATCCCCAAGATATCACCTGACAGTTGTGCAGTGGAAAATTCCCTTTGTCGAGAACGAGACTTGAAGAATGCATCATTCTTCACTGTGGGCCTCAGTGATGTCTCATCCCTGCTACAAAAATGGTAGTCACCTGTCAAGGCATGCTGAAGCATGATGATGTTGCAGGCTAAGCTTAAAAGGTATGGTTCTTTGTAACGTTGGGCACTTGTGTAAATTATATTTCCTATTCATTTTGAAAAGAGTTAGAAACTTTACTTTCTCGGTCTAAACCTGAAATTGATGTTTGAAAAAAGGTACCTGGTCTGGACGTTACGTGCATTCTCATACAGCCTATCTGCTAAGCCTCTAAATCGCAGAATGAGGTCGAAGAGGCTATACAGCGTCTTGCAAAGCAACTGATAGCGTTCACCCAACAGTGCCTTCTCCAAAATAGAGCCCAAGTATTTGTCATGGGCAGCGATGAGTTCGTCAAGGTCATGTGCCTCCACTTCTTCGAGAAAGCTTGACCATGAGTACTCAAGAACCTCAAACGTGATGTAGTATTGAAGATCAGTCACAAAACGATTCATCTCATTCCGCAAGGACTGACACCTTCTCAGAACTAGGGCTAACTGAGATTTCCCCCTACCTTCATTATTGGACCCCAACCGAGAAATCATGCAATTTGGCTTCATTGTCTGCCAGGTTGCACAGAGTGCATGCTCCACACGCTTTAGCCTCCAAAGAAAGTTGAAGACTCAGATATTTTCTCATAACTTCTTCGGTGAAGAGAGTAGTGAGAGGTTCTGGGGCATCGTACTCGAGAGAAAAGACATCCCATCCTCTGTCCCCATCATTATGCGGCATCATGCGCACCCTGAGCTCATCTCCATCATCGTATTGGGCATTTGATGCGCGGATAGCACTTTCTAAAGTCCCAGACAACTTGAAAGCACTTGAGTTGGCTGGTTGAGCAAGTTCTGGTCCAACAAGATCCATCAAAATTTGTATTAAGTCACCTTGCCCAAGAAGGAGATACCTCTTTATGGCCAAACAGTGTTCCGGAAATCGATACCTGTTGCACCAAGTCCCCTTGAACGAGAAGTTCGATCATGATTTGAAGAGAGAAACCATGCAAATCAAATAGTTCCGACATGCAGATACACACAAGTAGATGGCAACCAGAAAAACAAAAGCTACATGTCGAGGAATCTACTGAAATAGTCAAAAAATTAGTACTTCAGAAGCAAGCATGTAATGGAGCACAATACCTTTCGTACATGATTTTTATGAGATGTTTGTCAATCCGGCTAGCTGCTTCAGCTATAAGAGCCTCCAGCACTTCAATTTCTCCATAACCAAGAATACCGCTGCTAGCAGAGGCTCCTGCAGCAGCAATTGCTTCAGAGGCAGCTTGCGCCCATCCTTTATCTGAACAACAGACTCGAAGAAAGTTGATAGATTTTCCCGTTCTCAGAATTCGTTGAGCGAGAGGTTCAGGGATAAAAGACGGTAGCATGGCATTCTGGAGTTGATAACCCTCCCATCACAGTGCTTTTACTTTTACTGCTTGGGCCGAAACAAAAATTTCTCCATAATAATCATCAATCTCACCTTCAAGTACCCACCTATTGCATTAATAACAGGAGATTAATCCAAATTATACACGAAAGCCTAATCATGTAGAAATATGCTGAAAATAATTTATGCAATATGATATATCAAAAGATGTAACAAAAAGATAAAGATGCAAAGTTAAACACACAGAAAAGGACCAACTTGGAGGGTCGTGTATTAAATTCTCAAAACTTCTTACCAGTACGCACCCATATTCTTAAGCAGCTATAGAGGAATCATCTTTTTTGCAAGCGTAAAGAACTGCGTTACCTTCGAACCATTTCGAAGGGCGGAGAACAGACTTGGCGCAAAAGACGCCTTAAAGAAGCGCGAACCAACGGGTCACCGTGTTGAGCATGCATATGAATAACTCCTGCCATAGCTCCACCCCGTCATGTCTTGCAGCCTTCTACCAATATAGCCATTAAACGCATTCTGACTAGCGGTTCGCCGAGCCACACCATCAATCTTCTCAAAGACAAATGGTTTCTAATAGAGTTCAAGGAGTCAGCATTCACCATGAGGGGAATAAGATGAATTTGACCCTCAACGACTGCCATCAATCTGTAAAAGTCTGCCAGCTCTTCTTGACGAGCAGCGCAAAACGCTTGACCCACTGTACCTATTGCTTCCAATGGCTCGCTCTCAAGGCTCTCAGAGATGTGGTCCTTGACTTGCAAGTGCAACCATCCCACTTCGCAGAGCCTCCGAACTAGCGTTCTTGTCGATTTCGGCACCCTGATAGGCTCATCGATCATGTAGCCATCGGCATCTTTATCGTACTTCACAAAACGATCATCAATACCCTGACATACATATAAGACGTCCCTGACTAAGGCCATCTCTGATATATCTGATTCTGATCGAACAATCTCAAGATATTCTCTCGTTGCAGCCAACTTCGAATTTCCATCATCTTTTGTCAAAATGAGAATTCCGGTAGGAGAACTTGGTGATTGTACGCGAGGAACATGCGACCAAGATTAAGCTTGAGAGATGTCATTACTGGAAGAAAAGACCTGCCAGGTGATACATCGGGCTCCGGTGAGTAACGTCGTAGCTTGGGATGCGTGCTATTGGACGGAATTGATAGGAGGCCTCCGTGGGCCGCAACACCTGAAATACAACACCTTGAGCCTACTGGTATCTCCAGAATCACACAGTGAAGTGACCTAAAAGTAGAACTAAGAACATTCGTTCAAGTGCAGAACAGCAAGCACATAACGAGAAAAAAACTAAATATTGAAGCTCGGGTGTAAGAAATAAAATAAAATAAAGTGAATAGCTAGAACTAATATGGAAGAAACGATTGTACCTGAGAGGTTGTACGTGTATGGTGTCACAGTGCCCCTTGTATCTGCCCTCTCTCTTCTCTGGTCTTCTGAAATTGCACGAAGAAGGTATAGTAAAGCCCACCGATTCTCAATTGAACCAGGTCCGCTATAAGTTGACAACCTTCTATTCAAGTCTGCAAAACTAATGGCGTCCGCAGATCGACTTTCTTGGACAAGTTGCCTCTTGATCGCCTCAGCCAGTGCAGCTTCATCATTAGCGAGAGAAGGGGCAATCCTGCCTCCAATGATGAGCATTGCGTACAGGTGAGGCCGATGCACAGTTGCATCACCCTGCCTTTTCTGCTGTCCATGACCGCTATCTTCTGCACTTTTGCCATCGCTGGGTAAAATGCGCACTGTAAGCTGCCACACTAAATCGGAGACTACATCTCCTTCCACAGCTTCTCTCTCTCTCTCTCTCTTTCAAATCAAAACTTAGCGGTGAACCAAAACTCTCCCATCGGAAAAATTACGTAGCCGGTGCTTAGAAGGTAGAGCATTATTTTGATCACTTAACACCAGAGACGCTAGCAGAACAAAAACAGACTGCATTCTACTGGCACAACAACATTCCAACGCAGCAACTTTAATACTTAACTCGATGGAGTATAAAACAACTAAGGTCAACAACGATGCGGGACAGATTACATTCAACACACTGCTCCGGAACAACACAACTTTTTTTCAATTTTCTCTTACATCACTTCACACTATAAACTGTCTAAACCAACGAAATTAGAAAGTAAGTTTCAACCTAGTCAGGAACCAAGCGCAAGACCATATTTCAACTAAGGCCCTACCATCAAGAGAAAACGAGAAAAGCATTCAGATCCCTCCGAGCAATCTCAGCCAGGAGCGAGCCTGGTTACATACAGGTGCAGGTTGTACAGAATGGACACCTCAAAACCACAGCAGAATTGGTACTCTGTCCAAGAAATCAGCGACAAACGCTAAACTTTATCAAAATTCTCACGCTCAAGGACAACATCAATCCTACCTCTCCACAGCTACAGATCGCCACAAGGTCCATGAAGCCTGATGACCATGGTTAATTCCTAAATCTGAAATTTAATCCAGCATCTTCGGACCACATAACCTCCCCCTCCGCTTCACAATGGTTTCCAGTCACGCCGTTCAATACCACAAACCCATTCCAACCTTGATATAAAATCAATCCCCTTCCGTCCATTTGAAGCATGTCAACCAGATGATGCCTTCAGGGCCCCAGTACAATCCACAAAGTGGATGATAGTTGTGAATTGCACTCCAGTGTGCAGGAGGACAATAGTTTGTCGGTGACTAACTTCTCAATACAAAGAAAAGTTCGATTTTTTTGGATTACATCTCATGAGCTTGCCTGAGTGTTCAGGATCTAATCTGCCGCTTGAAGGAATTCAGTTGTTCAAGGCTCTGAAAGAGGAAGATTCCCGAGTACCGAGTTAGTTAAGACAGAAAACCTCTTCAATGTATTGTACAATTCTATTGCAGAGTGAAATACTCAAAAGAATACGTAATCATTTAATAAATTCAGAACTACAACGTGCCAGTTGAATTGTGGAATAGCGCTTATATTATAATAATGTTCAGGAATGATTGATATATAAATTGAAAGAATTTTAAAAAGACTAAAATGGATGTGTAGAATTGACCATGAAAAGAAAGCTGCTCTTGATGATCAAGTGGACGAGGCTGATAAGGTGATCTCACCACTGTACATGCAATTTCTTATTGGCAAACTTCACAACAACGAGAATTCCTCTGCGAACAGCAATTAACTTCAAACTATCCACTGAGCGATTAAGGTGATGTACAAGTTCTAGTGACGAGTATTCTGGTGTTCCAAGTAAAATAATGGTGACATGAAGGCGCCAGTAGACTTTTGACATTACATAGCCGATAACGTCTTTAATTCTTCCCTCGCAGACACACTCCACACCAACTAGAGAAAACATGCAGCTGTTTCTTGAGCTCACGAAACTTCGAACTGTTTTAGACGTGCGGAAATCGGTGTCAAAAAAGCAAGACGAACGTGTGGAGAAGTATTCATGACAACGGGAGAGTTCACTGGGTGAAAACACGATTTTATAGTCAAAAGTAGACAGTGATTTCCGACGCAATGATAATCGGGTTGTAATGTGTATAATACGTAAATCAGATAATCTGTGGTAAAAAATGGATCTGTGGTGAAAAATACGATTTTTTGGATATTGATACTAACTTTTTTATTTCGCATATTAAAAAAATCCAAAAAAATTCATACAATATTATATATTGCAAATTTAGCATTAAATTAAATATTTTTTACAAAACAATATTATGCAACAGTAAATTACACTGCAAGTATTTTATTTTTAAAAATCATTTAATAAAATGCATTGAACTTATTCAAACAATAAGATATTAAAGTTTACAATGTTGTAAATAATCTTGTATTGTAACATTTTATTATTTGGATCTGTCTTGTATTAATTTTAGAAGACTAATATTCACTATGTCAGTTTATTTATTTTACTAAAAATAATATAGACATATAATATAGAATCTAAAATGATATGAAGTTTCAATAGTTAATCAAAATGGAAAAAATTAATTTCAACTTTAACAATATATAAAATATTAATTTGTTTTTACCACAGTTATTAATTAATCAATGATTTTTCTGTAACTTGACATTCTTTCACAAATTTACAACTTTTTTTTTTTGTTGTCATTTGTTATGGTGTAATTATTTGAGACATAATACATTTATAACCTTGCAAACTAAAATCAAAACAAAAGTTTGCATTATTTTACAATGACATTGGACAACTTGGATAGTTTAAATCCAAGACATAAATACACTGGACAAAAGGTACATCATGTGACAAAACGAAAATATATTATAAGACTATTTCGGTCAAATATGTTTTCATTAAATGATTAAAGAGAGACTGTCACAATAGCACTTCCGATTGATTAGTGAGACATCCTTATCTTTTTATCACTCACCTTTGAACTTTTCCTTCATTTAATCACGTGTAGTGTAAACCTCCAAATGCCAATTTCTTTTAAATTCTTGCCAATCATAATATTACATTTCTGTAAATGTAAATATGTTTTCATTTGAAATCGCATGTAACAAGTAAACCCAACCCTCATTGTAAGACTTCTATTGTACCTGAGTTTAATCTACCTTTGATCGAACATCTCTAGGATGCAAAAACAAGAGCAGCATGGAGACGGTCAGTCCAATGAGGTAGCCTCCTACTGCACCATACGTGCAACTGATGGGCCATTCCTGTCCATCGAAAAAGCATAACATCAGTAATTTTACTTGAACTAGATGACATGGAATGAAACCTGCAACAATAAGATATTACAACGACGTGGAAAATTATGGATGCAGGAGCGGGTCCCAAATGCACCTCTTAAGCATATCATGTAATCATACTTTCGTCTTGCAGTCAATTGAGATTTTAGGCTTAGTGTTCCAAAAAGAGGCTCCAAGCACATAAATTGTAGAGAAAATAAAACATGATCTGCATAATAATGAATAATTGATACCTGCCATGGGCGCTCCCAGTCTAGAGGCATTGGAAAAGCTCCGACCCAAGCACCTATTACAGCTCCGTGTGCTGGAATGCAAATTGCTCTTTCCATTCCTCCCCTTGGTCTACAGGAAGAACATCAGGTCAGAGTGTTATCGATGTGCTCAAATGCCAACCCACTCATATCAATCAAAGTTGTTGAAGTTCCACAAGGATATTTGAGCACATATAAGTTCCCTGCCTAAGAACAAACTACAAGGTTAATGGCAAAAAATACAAGCTGAATGCAAGATAAAAAAGAAGCTATTTAGTATACCACATTGACTTGAGTAAAAGAGGGTCGTTAAGAAAGCAAAATTATGAACCCCAACGGAACCAGACAAGATAATCTGCAGCATCTCTACTGATGAACTCACCCATACATTCAAGTAGGCGATAAATAATGTATTTTCATTGGAAAGTACCAACTAGCTACTACAGAACACTTGTAATGAACATGTTTTAGAGTATCCACAGAAGTTACGAACAATAGGATGGATGCAACACTCTACCCAAGGCACAGACGCTAATATGCAAAGAATCGATGCATATTACATTACCTAGTGAATGCAAATATCCGTTGCCAGTCTGGCCAAAAACTTCCAAGTACTATTGCAGCGGGTAGTGCCTGATTGTTAAAACAGGTAAGAAACAATTGTAAGCACATATTAACACTAAGCCCTCCAAAAATGTGACAGAGCTACAAAGAGAAGACCCTGCGTGTTTTCAAGGACAAATGCATGAAACATACCACAAGCACTGACATGAGGCAGGCCCAATGAAACGTTCCAGATGCATACCTGCGCTCCATATACTTTGAATTAGTTGGAATGATACAAAAGCTTCTCTACATGCACATAGAAGAATATAACTTCTTGAAGAGTAAGTGAAGTAGCTTAGAAGATGATTTCCTCACGAAAAGAGAAAAAGAAAAGTTGCACAAAACTAAGTGGTATTGCTCGACGAAGGTTCACTGACACCAAGTCGAGTATGCTGTGCCTCTTCGCCATCACAAAATTAACATAAACAAGAAACGTATTCTTGCCCTGACAGCATCCATCCAGGCTTGTTTTTGTTATCGATGACAACATAGCAAAATTAGAAAAATGCACAATTACAAGAAAGATAACTCACTGTAGAGAGGCTGGTGCACCAAATGCTAGAGCCAAAAGCGCAGCCACTAACGCTCCTGTATCTTATCACCAATTTGATCAACACTCGATGAGGATACTCCAATCCCTTGACGATACAATTTACTGCAAGTGTACATTAAACTCTAGCTTTGGCATCGCAGAGAAAATCACCTAACCGGCAGTTGATTTCAAAATCTAGAGAAATATTCAAGACGAGAACGATCCTTCTTGAACTCTAGTTCTACTGGTAAAATAATCATTATTTTAATCACTTCAGAAGTTCTGCAAAGAAGGTTCCAGCAACGACCTACAGGAAGACTAAGAAGGCCACCACCGATACACCGCCAGGCCTGCTCAAATCACAAAAAAATTCGTTGGTATTATTTTGAATAAAAAGAAGTGAAAGCTTACAGCATGTAAGCTCAATTTCAACTTGCTGTAAGTAAGCGCTACTGCGAGGTATATTAAAAATAAATATAAAAATAAAAAATCAGACCAGAGAGTGGCAATTGTGCGCTAAAGTAATTTGGTAATTCCATACGTATAAACATGTATTTTACACTAGAGGAGCTTCTATCATCAGCAAAATCCATCAAAAACGTCATAGCTTCATGCCATGTGAACACAAAAAATAGGTTGCAACTTGATGTAATTTCCAGAAACGCAAATCTCTACAGATGCATACATTTCGGAGCCACTAATGCAAGTAAATTATAAGGATTCTCCTGGGTTAAAAGCCACATACCGGTCTTGAACTTGAAGAGAAGATCACCATCAAAGAATACGCTACGATCACTGTCGGCAAAGTTACAGCCTGGAAAATAATTTGACCGATCAGCACAACATCCTTGCACATGAGGTGCGCATGTAGACCAAATCTTAAACCCTAAACCTCTGGAAATACTAAAAATCGGGCAATGCACTAGAATTAATATATCTAAACGAAAGTTTTTTTGAGCTCCCTGGATAGTGGCAATAGTCGATCACACATCAGAACAGAAAATTCGAGAAACCATACCAGGGAAAGCTGGATTGTAGCTACAGGGTGAGCGACGAGGTTCATTCCGAAATAATCCGGGAGAGCCTTGATCCCTACCACAAGCGCCGCTCCACATAGTCCTTGCAGAAGAAAAAGCACGTTAGGACTAGGACGGTCTTTAACACGGGGCAGGTCATTGCGAAGCTCCTCTGTCTGTTGATCCGCCATAGCTGCAAAGAATTGCAACAATCACCAAACGCAACACCAGCAATCAAACTGAACCGAGGAAGACGAGTCGCTCCGGATGTACAGCGTTCATCCATATCGGCAGCAGATATTGAATCATCCTCCGGATGATTATGTTATGCAATACAGCTTCCTCCGACCATGACTCGAGTCAAGACATTGCACGGAACATCGTGATTGAGCTCGGAGGAACTCTAATTCTGAAGTTTTATCGAAAGCTCGATTGATTACTTGGTGCACCAATTCTCTCGAACGATAGCAACGTCGGAGACAGCTTGAGCATCTGCAACACGGCTTCAGGGCAGCAAGGTCTCATGCACTTGTTTCGCCGGTGATTTCGCCTGTATTTTAGGGATTGCTGGAGACTCTTCACTGACGCAGTTGACTCTCCGTCTAAGCAGCACTGACTTCCAGCAGTGCTGATAATCTTGTATGTGACGATGATCGTGGTGAAGTAATTCAGTGATTCTTAATGCTAATTTTGGTCCCACCTGAATATTTACATGGTTTAGATGTGGCAAATATGGGAATCAAATAAAGTCAAACATCAAGGTTGCAAATATTTGAGACAAACTTGCCTAGTTTGAAGAAAGAAACAATAGAAGTGGATGATGCTAGAGATCAATAACAAGAAGAAGAGGTGCACATATAAGAGGGTATGGTTAATATGTGACATTTGAAATGGTTAATAGAGCAATTGCAATATAATTTTTCAATGTAGTGGTTTTGATTGCCAAAAGATACTAGTATAGATTTTTATTTAGTAAAAGAGAAAATACCAAGAAAAGAATTATTCAAATAATTTCACTAACAAAAGAAGTTATAGAGGTAACTACAACAAACAAGGCACTTGAAGTAGCTAGAGATAAAGAAATGAATGACATAGAGATTGTCTTTAAAATATCTACTAAAAAAGTGGTTCTTAAAATAACAATGAATGAGATAAAATCTTAGTTGAATGTATTAAAATAATACAAAATCCAAAGAAATTGTAACCAAATGTAGCAAATGCCTATATTACTTATATAAATAAAAATAAGTAGAAGTAGATAGAAACATGTTAGGTAGAAAATATCTTCTTTAAGAAACTTTGAAGAAGTTTTTTAAATGTCAACTAGATTTTTAGATTCTTGTAGATATTATATTACATAGATATAAAATAAAACTTATTCTATATTAAAAGATTTTTATATTTTTAAAATTTTAGATTTTTTTTAAAATAATAATTTTTATAATTTTTATACTTTTATAAAATTTTAATTTCTAATTAATATTTTATCTTTACTAAAAACTATTCTAAGTAAATATATTTATAAGATTTTAAATATAAACATATTTTATTTTATAAACTTTAACAAGAAGACTAATTTATACTATTTATTATGGAGCTCCTCAATCTCGACAATACATATCTTGTGGTCTAGTTTGGACTTTCTAATCTTATTTTTGTTCTTGTATTGGATTGCTTTATAATAAGATTCTTGTATTTTATTATCTTGTTAAAATCTTGTATAAGTTCTTTGATGTGATTCCTAATAATAGGTGAAGATTATTAATATTGATTTTAGAGCTGTGCCTTCTTGATAGAATGTGGACTATCTTTTTTTTTTTAAAGAATTGAAGTATTTTAGAGTTTATAGATTACTCTCTTCTGAATTGATATTTTTTAGTGTTATTTCTTTTTTTAAATCAATTTTAGTTATGGATAGTATTATAATTTTTTCAAAAATATGTCATTTTTTTTTTTTTCTTTTAGAATCTCATTTATCTATTTTATAAATATAGAAGTAGATCAAGTTATGGATGATACACCTTAATAAGTAAAAAATAGAGTAGCGATTCTTGTAGATCTTTGAGCCCTTATAGATAGTTTAAGAAAAGAGATTGCATTTTTTTGCAATTTAGGTAAAGAATTTTAGATTAATTTAATACTTAAAAAAATTAGACAAGAAATTCATAGTTTACAATAAGAAATTATTCAATTGAAAGAAACAAATACTAGACATGTGCTACATATGACCTCTACAAATGTTTCAAGGATTATTACAAAAGAATCAAAGGCTAGCATGCTAGATAAGTTTGATGGAATAAGATCTAATTTTTGAGGCTTCGTACAATAAGTACGGTTCTACTTATACTTATATCCTTCTTGTTATCCAAATGGATTTACTTAAGTTACTTTTGTTGATACTATTTTATTAGAAAGTACTCATTCATAATTTGTTCCATTATTAAAAAATAATTCTCCAATATTATATAACCTAAAAGCTTTTATAGAGAGACTTATTATTGCATTTGGAGATAGTGATCAAGAAAAGGTGGCAAATAAAGAAGATGTAAAACTTGCAACAAAGATCACGTTTAGTTACAATTTATATTACAAAATTTCAATAGCTTATATATGACCTTCATTGGAATCATAATACATTGATGATTTGATTTTGATATGGTTTAAGAAACAATATAAAAAAATTATTGAATATGATGCTTTAAGTCAATAATTTAAAAGAACTCATATCTTAAGCTATTACATGCAACAATCACCTATTTGAATTGCAACAAGAAAGACATTGGATTTTTAGTAATAATTATTATTGTATGATTGCTATTTCTTTAAGAATATTAAAAAAACATTCAATGGGCTTTCAACATATGTAGATTGATGTGATGCAATTTAAACCACTAATACAAATAGAGAAGGATAGACATTGGCAATAAAGCTTATATTTATATTGTGAATAGTTTAATCACAAATAGCATATTGTCAAAACAAGTTTAAAAAATTTTAAATACAAAGTAAGACATTAATTTCAAAATTGGCTAAATTAAAAAATACATCAGGTATTTATCTATAGAAGAGTAAACTTATAATTTACAACTAATTAGGAATCTAACGTCTTTAATAAAATCCTAAATAAATCCAAATTGAATCCTTAATAATCCTAATCAAATCTTAAAATAATCTTAAAGAGATTTTAAAAGAATCCTAAAGAAATTTTAAAGAAATCATAAAAAATCTTTAAAAAATTCCAATAAAATCTTAAAGAAATCCTAAATAAAATCTAATTGAACTTTAATCAAATCCTAATGAAATCCTAACAATCTTAATAAAACCTTAAAGATATTTTAAATAAATTTTAATCAAATCTTAACTAATTTCAATAAAATCCTAAAAAAATCCTAAAAAAATCATAATAAAATCTTATAGTATATTTAAAACCTCAATAATTATTAAATTAACCATTGATCTTCATTTAAAATTTTTACACTTCTTGATTTACTAATTAAAAATAAACATATAAAATTTGAAGGGATTTGAACTTAGAAATTGGAAAAAAGAGCTTCTAATCCGCTCAAGTGTTGGCCTTGATGTTAATCTTTTAACATTGATAGTTCTTTTTTGCACCATTTATATTTTTAAAATTTAATATTTTTTTTGAAAACTAAGTCAAGTATCAATTTAAAAAAAACCATTCCAATCTAATTGGTAGATTACATTAAAATTACAAAAATCCTTACTAATCCTCAAAATCTAATTTTTAAAATTTTAATCTACTTAAATTCTAATAATCTTTGATCTAACCCTCAAATTAAGCTAAAATTTACAATAGGCATTTAATACAACTATATTTATAAACTTACAAATTTTATGTATAAACCTATTATAAAATTCATAACATTCTCCAAAATATAAATCCACTTTATTTCTCAACAATCAAAGTCTTCCAAATAAAATCCTAATTTTGTATAGCTCTCACAAAGTTATTATAAACTCAAAAATCTTAAAACTAATGTTCAAAAAAATCCTATCATGTTTGCTTTCCAATCCTACTCTCTAATCAATAAAAAAACTCCCTTTTTGTTGTAGATATATGATTTTGTACCTTGAGATTTGGTTTCAATCTTAGTTTACAACCAGCCCTCTTTGAGTATCAACCCAAGGTTTTTTTAAATAAATTTTGCTTGACACTATACTTTGTTTTGATTTAAAGATGCTTGTAGTATTATTTTTGCTAATTTGTCTTATTTTGTCTTATTTATGATTTTATAAAGTAAATAGAAGCTATTTTTATAAAAAACACTATTAACACTAAATATTTTTATTAATTTTCTATCTTTTTTAAAATAATTTTGTTACTAAATTTTTAATTAAGCTCTTTTATAGTATATGATTTTTTTTGTTCTTTCACCCTATAGCTATATTATAATATGATACCATATGATTGTGCCATAAAATTATAAAAAAAAGCTCAAATGCCATTTGGACCAATATATAATCTTTTACAAATGAAATAATAGTCTTATAGAAATGTCAAGGATAGAAGAATACAAATGAAGAGATTTAAATTAAAAAAGGTTTTTAAAAAGAAACCAATAAGAACTTGAATTATCTAGATGAGTACATAAACAACATCAAAAAATATGAGTTAAAACTCCAAGACATGCATTGTCAAGACTGAAGAATTCTTCAACCTCAACTTTTATATATATTCTTATTTAAGAAGCTTCTTGAGCAACTTTCATCAAATTGAGAATCTCCTTGAGTAGCTTCTACTAATTGGAAAGCTTCTCGAGCTTCTTCTATTAACTTGGAAGCTTTTTGAGATCTTTCTACTAACTATGAAGCTTCTCAAGCTATTTTTACCAATTAGAAAGCTTTTTAATTGACTTTTATTAATTAAAAAAATCTCTAGAATGTTCTTGAAGGTTGTGTGAATTTCCAAAGTGTATAATCCTAACATCACTCTTTTCTCTAGCAACATGTTCTAAAAGGAGCTTATACATTTGGAAATCATTTTATATATGTAAAAAATTAAAAATATGTTACATTAATAAAGTTATATATTTTGTTCTTTGTTCTTAGGCAATAGGTTTTGCTGGTCCTCAAAGAAATTGCCTATGGCCTTGAACTAATACCTGCATTGTTGAAACATTCCATCCAAGGATCTAATCATCATTACAACCTTCAAAACATCCTCTAAACAAGATTTCAAGCTTAGAAGAATTCACCTTTCTAAGCTCAAGTAATATCACTAGAGCTTGAGTATTACAATTGAGACTTAGATAGAAGGTATTGTTCCTAGTAGCTCTAACCATGGTCGTACTTGGCATTGAAATATATCGCCTTTTTCTTTATTCAATTCAAGGTTATAAAAACTACATTGGTTTATTCAAAGCTTACGTAGCAAGTAAATCTTATGAATCTTATTTTGTTAAATTTTTTAATATTTGAAGGTTGGACATGGTGACTGATTTACTTCTATTATTCTATTTTATCTTAGAATAGATAACTGTATATTGATGAAGGCTTTAATTTAACTCTCTCTCTTTTATGAGTATTTTTCAAATTTAATCTTCATCAAGTGATATGCCATTAGATTAATTTGTTTTTGGATTAAAAATGGTCCTAATTTCTTATAATCCAACTTATTGCATGGCCACTTGATCTTGATGTTTTGTCAAAGAAGCCATACTTTATCTCTAATATAAAAATTAAGCAGTTAATTCCTAAATTTATTTTCAAATGTCTTATAAGCATCTTGAGTTGCTTGCAATTGAAGCTTCAAGGTTGTTTGGTATTGCAATAGATACTTTGCAAATCTTTTAGCTATTGGATTGTTGTTCACTTGATTTAAACCAATATTGTCTATTTATCTCCCTCCTTGATCTGTACTAAGTTATATGCCCCATAAAGATCTATCTTAGTATAGATCTTTGCTTGGCCAAATTGTTCCAAAAGTTTTGAAATTAATGGTAGTAAATAAATTTTTTTCACTGTTATCTTATTTAATCTCCAATAATCAACATACATATGCAAGTAACCATCTTTTTTCTTTACAAAGAATATAAGTGTATTTGCTAGAGATTTTGAATACTTAATAAAGTTTTTTGTAAGTTTTTCATCAATACAATCTTCCATGTAGAAAGCTTATTTTGAGAAAGATTATAAATTGGGCCAATAGGTGGTTGTGTTTTTTCTTGAAGATCTATGGCACAATCATATAGTCAATGCTTTGATAATATATCAACATTCTTCTTCTAAAAAATATCTTGAAATTTCCTATACTGCTTTAGAATACTTACTAATGAAGTTATATTTTTTTTTAATTGGAGTTGCATAAATAACAAATGGTGTACTTTCTTTGGCCAATCTTATAAAGGCCCTTATTCCAATAAATAAAGGCTTATCAACTTGTGGCTTTTTATAAAGTTTTTTTTACAAGGATTTTTTTTATTGAAAATGTCATTCTTTGCAACTTCTAATTTATAGATGGATTATATTTTTTCAAGCAAGAAAGTTTGAAAATAACAAGATTTGAAAAAATCCTAATAATATTGGACACAATTTGGCTACTATGATCTTTAAATGATACTTTTATAAGCATTATTTTATGGATGATAATAAAGATCGTCCATCTATTACATCTATATAAACATGTTTGGATTTTTCTATTAGTAGAATTTTATGAAGTTTAGCAAATACTTCATTTAAGAAATAAGTGGATGCTTCCAAATCCAACAAGACAATTTCTTGAAGCTTTTGAGGGTCCAAACATAAAGGAATTATAAAGCAATGAGCAAGTTGAGCAAAAAAAAAAGGACTTGAATAGTTTTGTGATATTAAATTGTCCAACTACATGGTTCTAACTGTGGCTGAATATTTTTATTTTTCTAAAAAATTACATTCTTGATTTTGGTGATACATCAATTTTATTTTTTTGGACAATTGCTAACCTTATGGCTTCCCTTATTACAATACAAGCATAGATCTTCTTCCATCCAATGCTTCTTTTCTTATAAATTAAGAGAATTAAAATATATTATATTAAATTACATATCTTCTACTTTTAAATATGAATTCAGAATGCTTGCCGATGTAGTAGGAGTATGTTGGATTATATGTTGTCTTACCAAAGCCCATGAACATTGATCTTGATGACATTGGAATAGTTGGTTGTCATATTTCACAGCTTGTCTAATGGCTTCATTGAGTGATTGTGGATTTGGAAGCAATAATAACAAATCCTTTACATCATCTCTTAATCTCCAATAGAATTGATTGATCAAGGCTTCTTTATCTCAATTAATATTACACACTAATTGTGTAAAATTGGATTCATAAACTAATCTCCTTGTTGTAATACTCAGATCTTAGTTGTTGCCCAATGAGCCTTATCATACTATCCAAATGCTTCTGCAAATACTTCTACAAATGCTTCTTTAAAAACTTCAAAGTTGATTAAAATTAGTAATCTTTTTTTAAATAAGAAAACAAACTATGATAATATTTGCCCTGTATGCAAGGTAACAACCAATCCAACTTGTGATTCTTTTGTCAAATAAATAACAAATTATAGAATTGTTATCAATTGGATTTGGTTGAAAAATCCTTAGAACTTTGAATATATACCATCATATTTTCTAGAAGACTAACTAAAGGCTCTTTACATTATTAAATAGATGGATTTTCTTGGTGCAACATAGATAGTACTACATTCTTAAGTGTAGAAGGAAGTGGATGTAGTCTAGGTTGTGATATTCTAGATATTACATTGTTATGAAATTTTATAACAACTCCTTCAATCTACATAGTCCTAACAAATAAAGTAGTAAGAGCACTTATGATGATATCTAATTTGGATTCAAAAGAATTTTATCATTCCAATGTTTTGACTTCTAGTCATTTTTTTAAAAAAAAGAAATGAATCTATAAGAAGATAATATTAGTTTAAAGAAGGATAATCCACAACCTCTAAGATGCTTTAAGACCTTCAAATAGAGAGATAATCTACTTTTTTTGAAGAAGGATAAAGCTCTAATATTGTGATGAAAAAAATATCAGCTTAGAGGAAGGTAATCTGCAACCTCTAATGCATTGGTATACCTTCAAGAAGATGGATAATTCACTCTCTAATAAAAAGGATCCAACTTTGATATTTAAGATGATGTAAATCTCAACAAATTGTCAAAAATACGAGAATCACATATTAGAATACCTATACTTTTTATGAAGAAAAAAGATGGATCTTTATAAATGTATATTGATCATTGAAGTTTAAATAAGATAATGATAAAAAATTATTATCTATTGCCATTAATATTAAGATTCCTTGAATAACTAAATCAAGTAAAGATTTACACAAAGATTAACCTTTATAAAGCTTATAATTTAGTACGTATCAAAAAAGGAGGTGAATAGAAGATGACATGTTGAATAAGGATTGAATATTTTGAATACAATGTCATGCCTTTTGAACTAACAAATATATCAACTATATTCCAGTACTTGATAAATAATATATTATAGAGTTTTTTTTTTAAAATATTATTTATTACCTCAATGATATTTTGATCTATTCAAAAAGTCTTAAAGAATATGAAAAACATATAAGATTGGTACTACTAAAATTAAAAGATATAAATTTATATACCAAATTAGAAAAATATATATTCCACTTAATAAAGATAAAATTTCTTGAATATGTTATATCAAATAAAGATTTATTAATAGATTTAAAGATGATTCAAGCTATTAAAGATTGGATAAGTCTTGAGATAGTGTAAGATGTACAATATTCAATTATTTGAACTTATTACTACTCTAGAGATAAGAAACTATGTTAAGTCCATTATAAAATATTCTAGAGATTCATGAATTTTTTTTTAAGCATTAAAGTATGAATATTTTTTAAAAGATAGTAATTAGGTTACAAAAAAAAATATTTTTTAAATAAATTAAATGGCCTAAGTAGGATCTATAAGCTACAAAATTATTAAAGTAGTTTAAAAGAAAGTACTCTTATTTATCAAAGAAAGAAAGACAAATATTGGAACCAAATAAAGTGGAGTTTTTTTTTTTTTATTTATTTTTTTTTTGTTTTTTCAAGTGGCTAATAGAGAGTTGGAAGAGAAGTTAAAAATTTTACTTAAAGATAGAGAAGACGATGAAAGATTAACAATAAATTGAAAAGAAGTGGAAGAAGCAATAGAATTGCTTATAAAAAGAAAAAAGAAAATGAAAAAAAAGATAAGATTGGAATTTAAAGATTAATGCAAGCATCTAAGATAAAAATATCTATTATACAATCTACATCTATTATTCAACCTCCAATAGCTATATTAAAGAAGAAAAAATAGATATTGATGAGATCATATGTGAAATGAGAGATCTTCAAATAAAATTTGTAAAGTTTAAGGAGAAGGATCAAAAGTATCAACAAAATAAAAATCAAGGCCTATAAAAGATGTAGTGCATAGGTGCATGTGGTGTGATAGTATAGACTATTTAAGAAGGCGGTGTGGAAATTTTATAGAGGCACTATGCAAAGAATTTTTTTTTTTTTTTTAAAGCTGGTATGGGAAAATTTAAAGAACCAATTATAATGTTGATTGATTATGGTTTTGAAATTAATTTGATGTCAAAAGAGTTATATGGAAGAAAAAAATGGCCTATTGATATTAAACATAAGTAGATGATAAGATCAACAAATAATTCAAAGAGAGATTAATATGAAGCTTATCTAAATCTCAAAGTGATGAAAGAAGATGTTATTTATAAATACTATTTTTTTGTGCAAGATATGTCTATATATCTTATTATATTAGAACAACCATATATTACTGATACACAAATAGAGACAAAAGTTATAGACAACAATTTGGCTTATACAAAGATAAGAAGCCAAGATGGAAAAAAAATGGTACAATTTTTAATTGTTTGTGCAAATCATGAAATAAATCAGAATAATTTGAAAAAAAAGCCATTATCAAAAATAAATAAAGAATTTAGAGATTTTGAAGATTTTAAAGATTTTTCTTATATACCATTATAAAAAGAGATTGTAATGATTTAAATTTTTTTTAAAAAATTCTTAGTTTAAAAAAATGATATTATCTATTAGACATATTACATTGATTTAAGATTATTTATTATTATTTAAGACTATTGAAAAAATAAAAAAGATAGAAAAGTTTAATATTAAAAATATTGAACAAAACTTGAAGAAGAATAGAAAATTGATTGATGATGAATTTATTTCAAGAATATTTGAAGAATATTAAAAAAAAATTAGAATATCTATTAAAATATAGATTTTATAATAGATTGTAGAATTATTAATTTATATTTTAAAGAATTTTATGATTAAAAAAAAAATTATTAAAAAATTTGAATAGCTAAGAGATATGAATTAAAACTAAGTATTAATCAATAACAAAGAAGATTAAACCAATGGCTTTATTACTACCATCCAATTTTGAAGAAAAGATGAGTGGAGCATCTATGCAACCAAATTTAAAGGATCTTAAGAAGATAGGATATAAATTTATAGATGATATATTAAATGGATTAAAAATTTGATATAAAAGATTTTTTAACAAAGTGTGAGGAAAAATATTTTAAAAACATGCTTTCACAACATAGAAAGGCATTTGTATTTGAATTACGTGTGATTAGATATATTGATTTAAGTATTGTGGCATTTATGGTTATTTTTATTATTCTTCATGAGCCATAGAATTTGCAACCAATTCTAGTATCAAGAACACATTTATCTAAGTTAGTGGACTAATTCAATAAAAAGATTAGACTAGAAATTTTGAAATCATCTATAGTACCTTATTTTAATTAATGGTTCATAGTACCAAAAAAAAATGGAACAATGAGATTTATTCAAGACATACAACTTATAAATAAAATAACTATAAAAAATATAGGTTCAAGTTCAATTATGGTTGAATTTATAGAGGCATTTGATGAAAGAGCAATCTATTCAATAGATGATCTTTACTCAAAATACAATCAATTTCAATTGGCATTAAAAGTAGAGATTTAATTACTATGAAGACTCCATTGGATTTAATAAGAATGTGTACATTGCTTCAAGGGACTACTAGTTTAATAGCTCATATGATAAATGACATAAATAAAGTATAGAAGGATTTTATATTAGAAAAGACCATGCCATTTTTATATGATATTCCAATTAAAGGATGTGTAGGAAAAAAAAAAAAAAAAAAAAAAAAAAAAAAACAAAGACATCAGATTAAAGAGGGTGTTGTAGATTTTTTGTAAATCATATTATGGATTGTGAGAAGATTTTATCAAAATTGAAAGAAATATATTTGACTTTATCAGATATAAAGTCTATATTTAGAATAAATAAAATTCTTATTATTAGATACATGTGTAGATCATATGGATATAAATCAAATATTAAAAAGATTGATATTATTAAAAAGATAGAATGTGCAAACATAACAAGAGTCAAAAGATTTTTAGGAGCATGTATTTTCTATCATATGTGGATACCACATTTTACACATGTAGCAAATCTATTATATGAGTTATTAAAAAAAATCAAAAATTTCAATGAAAAAAAAAAAAAAAACAAAAAAAAAAAGAAAAAATTATAAAAAAATTAAAAAAACTTCTTTCTTCACCTTTAATTTTGAAGAAAGTGAATTATAAATATGAAAGAATTATGATTTTAATAATTAATACTAGTCCAATTAGAATAGGTTAGGCAATTAGATAAGATAATGAATATGGAAACAAATATGTAATAAGATTTGAAACAAAGGTTTTGAATGCTAGACAAAGGACATATATACAAATAAAAAGTGAATTATAGGATGTAATAATTGCTATGAAGAATGAAAAAAATTATTTGATTGGTGCTTTGGTAGTAATAAAAATGGATTGTTTGCTTTTATTGAGCATGATTATAAATTGCTCTGCTTCGGATATTGCTTTATTAAGGTGTATATCATATATCAAATCTATGGATCCAAAGTTTAAGTAAATTGTAGGAAAAGATAAATCAATTGCAGACATGTTATCATAGATAAGATATTATAATAAAAAAGATATGATTGATTTAGAAGATGATGTCGATACAAATTTTATTCTAATGCATTATTAAAAAGAGAAGGTATATATTTGAATACACTATTGGAATTATTTTTAAGAGATTTATATGAAGGTAAATAGATAGATATTGAGAAGTACCTTAGCACATTAAAGCAAGAAGAGATTAGACATATAAAAAATTTTAAAAAATTTGTAAAAAGACTTATAAGTATTTTTTACATAATAGATATTTATAGAAGCATCCAAAATAAAGGAAAGAAGTACTACAATGAATGATATATAGTTTAAAATCTCAACAAAAGATTTTTAAAGAATTCCATGAGAATTGGTAAGCAAAGCATAGAGGAGTTTGAATAAATTTTACTAAATTGAAGAAAAGATATTGGTGAAAAAACATGTATAAAGATGTAATTAAATTATAGGATCATGTGAGATATGTCAACTTTATTCTAATATTTAGTATTGAGTTGGATTCTACCTAACATATCTTTTAATATTATATTATAAGTAGATGGTGGATTTAATGGCAATGCCTATAAGACTTAAGCAAATAAAGTATTTGATACTAGCATGCTGTTATGTAGCATGATTTTTAATTTAGAAATACATTGGATACTTAGGTGTAGAGAGTTTATCTTTAACTTATTAGTCAGACTTTGATAAGTGATTTATCTTTAATAAAAAAGATAAATAAATATAATAATATTTTAAAAATATTATATTAATATAAATTTCTTATATTTAAATAGATTTGTACATGAGATTTTTCTATTGTATTTAAAAAATCCTTGATATCTTTTTTTATATCAAATTATAATTAATAAATTTTTTATAAGTTAGATTTTGAATAAATTTAAAAAAAATATGTATATTATTTTCACATGATAGCTGAATCACAACACAACAACAAGAAGATTTATCAAATATGATTGAAGAATGAGCATTAAAAACAAAAAATACTAAAAGTGTATGTTGATTTTTTTTGAAAGATGTTATTTGTTACTATGGTTGTTTAGGAGTGAATTAGATGCAAAAGAAGTACAAGAATTCTATGGAAGAATAGAAATTAAACTTTCTTTTGACAACAACATGTAATTTCGATGGTAATGAAAAGAGTGAACATGGAAAATCATCTATTATTAAGGCATTAGTAAAGGCATGCAATGATAAAATACATGAGTGGCCTAGACTACTACCATTTGTATTATAGACAGACTGCACAACTCATAATTTAGTAATAGATTATATACCTTTTAAATTAATATATGGACAAAAGCTAGTAATGCCAATAGAAGGAATAGTGCCTATATGGAGTGTGTTTCCTTGAAACAATGATCTTAATAGAAAAGAATTTTTAGCATTGTGGATTCAACAACTAGAAAGAAGACTTGACAATATTGAAGCAACAATAAAGAGGTTGAAAGAAACAAGGAAAAAGAATAAGAAATGGTTTGATAAAAAATATTGACTACAATCTATAACAATTAGAGAAGGTGATTGGATCTTAATTTATGATAATAGTTTAAATAACCAACATAGTACATTATAAAAGTTTTTTAAATGTTGGTTTGAACTGTATGTTGTAAAAAAAGTCTATGACAATATTTCATACTTGTTACAAAAACTTGATAGTACAAAATTGAAGATATCTATAGTAAGCAAGAAAATCAAGTTATTTAGACAAAGAAGTAAAGATACTTATATTTATGAAGAAAAAAATCCATTAAATGATATTAAAATAAAAATAGAAGAATAAATTAAAGACCAAAAATTTATTAAAGATAAAAAAAATCCTACATCAATATATTGAAGAATAATTGGAACATATTAAAGGATGCAGAAGTTCAGGGAAGGTGAATATTGTATTATAATATGAATATTAAGTAAAAATAATTAATTTTATAATTATTTAAATTTCAAATCTACTATAGGATTTGATTAAGATTGATTAAGATTCAATTAAGATTTGATTGAGATTTGATTAGGATTCACTTAGGATTTGATTAGGATTTGATTAGGATTTGGTTAAAAATTACTTAGGATATCTTTAAGACTTGATTAGGAATTATTTAGAATATCTTTAATATTTTCTTAGAAATTACTTAGGATATCTTTAAGATTTGATTATGATTTATTCAAAATATCTTTAGAATTTGATTAGAATTTGATTAAGATTTATTTAAAATATCTTTGAAATTTGATTAGGATTTGATTAAAATTTATAAAGATTTGACTAAAATTTTGTTAAAATTTGGTTAAGATTTATTTAAGATTTGATTAAATTTTTATTATAAATTATTAAAATTTGGTTAAAATTTGATTAGAATTTGATTAAGATTTCATTAAAATTTATTAGAATTTATTTAGAATTTGATTAGGATTTTAATTAAGATTTATTTAAAATTTGATTATAATTTTATTAGAATTTATTGAGATTTGACTAGAATTTAATTAGGATTTTATTAAAATTTATTAGGATTTACTTAGGATTTGGTTAGGTTCAATTACAATTTATTTAGGATTTTTTAAAGATTACTAGAATTTTATTATGATTTTTTAAATATTTCTTTAGAATTTCTTTATAATTTTTTTAGAACTTCTTTAAGATTTCTTTATTATTGGTTAAGTTTTCTTTAAGATTTCTTTGGATTTGTTAAGATTTCTTTAGGATTTAATTAGGATTGCTAAAGATTATTTAAAATTTATTAGGAATTGATTAAAATATAATAAGATATATTTAGAATTTTTAAAAATTTGATAGGATGTATTTAAGATAATTGAAAGCTTATTTAAATTGTTCAAGATTATCAAAAAGGTATTTTTAAATACCTTATGCATTATTTTTGGATTGTAAATCCAACTTTAAGATAAGATCAAACCTTTCAAAAATTAAATGTCCAATGTATTTTTAAGGTGATTTTTATATAATATGATAGCAAATTATTTCTTATTCTAAAAATATTGTAGTGCTCTAGAGGTTGAAGATTATCTTTCTATAAATTGATATTATCTTTTTATATTTTTTTATATTTTTTAATTTTATTTCTATCGCAAGAAGCAAAAGGTTCAATATGGCATATTTCAAAGAAGCCAAATTGGATTCAATCATAAATACTTTTGACTCATTGAGAGTCAAGATCAAGACCTTATTTAAACAAAATGAAGAACTTTATATGATTATATATAATAGTCAAAGAATAGAATCACCTTAGCTACTATCACAAGTCACCTTAAAAACTCTATCATAAAGATCTACTCTACAAGAAGATATATGTATTTAAAATAAAAATTCAATATCAATAATAAAAGAACTAAGAATTAGCTTGCTAGAGAAGTTAGATGGAATTTGTTTAAAATTTTGTAGCTTTGTAATTCACGTATAATTTATTACTTTATTCCAATCTTAGTAATATTTTATAAAAGCATCTTGTATTGGTCTAGTTAAAATCTTGCTCTCAAGTTAAGTTTTATCTTAATTTATTTGATTGTTTAAAAAGAATTCTTTCATATTGCATAACTTTGAAATATTTTTGGCGGCATATGGAAAAGCTTTTGAAGAACATGATAAGATTTGTTTTACTAAAATTAAAACTTGAGCCCTTTGACAAAGCAATTGTTTTACATCTTTTTATGCTTTTAAATTTTAGTAATTAGCATGTAATATCAATTGAATGAAGATGCATTGATAAATCTATTTTATTGAAAACTATGAGATAATATAAAGGATCTATTATTATCTATGTTTAATCCTCAAATTCTTGATGAAGCTATCAATTAAGTGGTAAAATGCAATAATTGTCAAAGATATGAAACACAAACAACCAAAATATCAAAATACTCTTGTGTCACTTAAAAGGAGTAAAGAATTATTCAAATATGGTATAATATTAAACCAAAATGGCTAATGCCAAAGACAAAAAGAATAAAGATTCTTAAAACAAGATCAGGAATAAAAAAGACATTGACAAGAATAAAGAAGGCTTTACTTTTGTCCTTATATATACTATCTACCTAACAGCTATATAGCAATGTTCTATACGACCTTCAATATGTGTCCAATTTATAAGACATATGTCAAACTTACAAGACAAGTTTCCAATATGTGTGCCACGTAATTAACTTGTTCCACAAGTTACTAACATGCACAACATGTACTTAATTTGTTGGCAAAATTTTTAACCTATCAATCACCTATTGATATGAGTAAAGATGAAACCTTGTCTTTGAAGCTTTTAAAAAGCTTTTCTATAAGATATTATTAAATTAGTTTATTTTTATTTATTTCTACCTATCTATATTATTTAGATAATTATTAGAATAAATATTATGTCTGTGATATTATCCCCTCTTCTAGACACAAGTTCCATGAAGAGTGGTGATTATATATTAAGGAAGTCTAAGATGCATCAAATTGTATTTATTATATAATCTTATCTTTGTTTCTTTTTAAGATAATTGATACATCTTCTCAACCATCAATAGTGTCTTATACTAGGATGGGAGGACCACCCTAATATTTGATCATTGTTGAGGCTTTTATAATTTCATTCAAAAAAAATATTTAAAATACTATCAAGAATAGTTCTTACTTCTAAAAGTATCACCAAATACCGAGAGTCTTTTCTAAGATTGTGATATCAAACATGTTGTATCTTGCCATTAATTTAAAGAGAAACATGTTATTTTTGAAGATCTTCATCTTTATTCTATCATTTTGAAAGTTGTGACAATCATAATGTCTCATTTTGTAAGTCAATAAATAATAGCTCTTGAGCTAAATTTGCTGGTTGTTGATTCTCCATTTCTTTAGTACTAAAAATTCAAAGAAATAATAAATAATGATATAAAATATCTTCATTGAACTTGCTTTATTTTATAATAAATATTTTTTTCATCTTAATTTTGATGGATGTCATCAATGAAATATATTAACTTTGATTGTTGCATTTGCTAGATTCTTAGATGGCTTTTTTTTTAGATTGTTGATTAAAAAAATATATTAAATTATTATAAACAAATTCTATCAATGGTAAGAAAATAATCCAATCATCTTGATGATAATTGATAGTATACCTCAAATATTATTCCAAAATTTAACTTGTCCATTCTATTGTTGTATTACATATCATCTTGTTTGAAAATACATTGAGTACTTGACTGTAGAAGGTACACTTATATATTACAACTAACTAAAATCTAAAAATCTTAATATAATTAAAAAAAAATTTAATTAAAATTTAACCAAATCCTAAATAAATCTTAATATAATTTTAATCAAATTTTAACAAAATATTAATAAAATCTTAGTCAAATCTTAGTCAAATCCTAAAATAAATCCTAAATCAAATTTTAATCAAATCCTAAATCAAATCCTAAATCAAATCTTAAATTAAACCTTAGTCAAATCCTAAACCAAATCCTAGTCAAATTCTTAATCAAATTCTAAGTCAAATTCCAAGTCAAACTCTAATAAAATCCTAATGAAATCCTAATATCTTAATAAAATTATAACAAAATTTTAATATCCTAATAAATCCTAATAAAATTTTAATATCCTAATGAATCCTAATGAAGTCCTAACAAATTTTAATCAAGTCTTAATCAAATCTTCCTATGTTAGATTGAAATCTCAATAGCTAATGATTGAATACTTTATTTTAACTCAAAATTTACACACCTTTTAACAATTAAGTTGGAAATATATACAAATTTTTTGAAGAAGATTTAATTCACAAAATAAAAGACAAATCCAAAACTTTGCTCAGATATAAGTTGGCTTCTTTTTTTAACCTTGATGCCAATCTTTTAGCACCAATATCTTCTTTTTACACAATTTAATTGCTTTTAAAATTTATAAATAGATATAAAATCAAGTCTACCATCCACACAAATAATTCTCACTTCAATCTAATTAGTAGATAGCTAGATATCTTAGAAATACTCACTAACCTTTAAAATCCAATTTTTGAGACCTTGATCCATTTGAATCTCATATACCTTCAATCTAATTATTGGATTAAGTCCAAATTTATAATAAAATTTTAATACAACTACATATACAAATCTACAAATTTTCACCTATAGATCTACTACAAAACTCTCAATATGCTTAAAAATACAAACCCACTTTATTTCTCAATATATAGAATCATCCAAATAGAATCCTGACTTTGTATAGCTCTCACAAAATCGTTACAAATCCAAAAATCTTGAAATTAATGCTCAAATAAATCTTATTGAGTCTTTTCTCAAATCTCACTTTTCAATCAACAAAAAAAGATTCTATCTAATATAGACACATGATTTTGTAACTTGAGATCTAATTTTGATCCTAATTTATAACCAACCCTCCTTGAATATCAATTCAAGGATTTTTTAAATAATTTTTATTGGAAACTATCCTTTACTTTGATCTTAAGATGCTTATAGTAGTATTTTTATTAATCTACCTTATATTATTTTATTTATGGTCCTATAAAATAAATAAAAGTCTTTTTTATAAAAAAATATTAATACTAAATATTATTATTATTATTTTTATTTATTTTTTATTTATTTACTCATATTTTCTAAAATAATATTATAATTTAGTCTTCAACTAAGCTTCTCTATAATATACATCTTATTTTGCTCTTTCATCCTATAGCTGCATTATAACATGACACTATTTGTCTATTAATTTGAGGGTGGAAGGATGAAGATGCTTTTATGTCTACCTTCAATATCTTGAAAATGATTCTCTAAAATTTTGATACAAATTGCATCCTTCTATTTGATATAATATTCCTTGATAATTTATGATAGTGATAAATGTTGACAAGGAAGAGTTTGGCTATTTCTTCATCTATGATAGATTTTATACATAATATAAAATGTGCCAATTTGGTGAAACAATCTACAATCACAAGTATAAAATTATATAAACTTAAAATTGATAGATCTATGATAAAATCTATAGAAACAAAAGACCATAATTGTTCCATATATGAAATGGTTGGAAAATTTTATATAGTCAATGATGAGAAGTTTTTTTTTTTATCTTGAACAAATATCACATGATTACACAAACTCTTTAATTTCTTTCCACATTTGAGGCCACCAAACATCTCTTTATATTAGTTTCAAAGTCTTATTATATTGTAAGGATAAAATTCACCCTTTAATCCAAATTATAAGATGGCTTCAATTAAAAGTTGTTTATAATTTGTAGTGTAGAGTATAAAGAGTAATAAACAACAACAAAAAAAAAAAATAATACAAAATAAGTGAATTATGTGCAATTAAGCAATTATACACTACAAAACTAGTCATAGTTTGCTCACTAGATTTTTATGTAATAAAAAATAAAGATAAAAAATAAAAAATATATTTTTAAATAGATAATTTTTTTATCTATTTAATGATATAAAAAAACATATAAATCCAAATTACTATGAATAATCTATGATAGTTTAAAGATAAAAGGTAAATAATAAAAAAGTTAATTGAATAATTTTTACCTTAAAGATAATTTGCTTAAGAGATCAAATCTCACCAAGGTTCACAAGTAATGTATAAGAATTTTCTAGAGAGGCCACGAGGCATTAATCTTATCTTCCTATCTATATCGAAGGTGCTACAACCCATATGGGACTTGTGCACCTTCCTTCCTACAAGGACTACACTAGATGTTAGTCTTCCTATTTTCTATAAGTAGAACTAATATTTTTGAATTTCAAACTTCACCATGGTATTCAAAAATATTCAATTAGCCTAAGAATTATATGGCCTTCAAATCTTGCTCCCAACCTAGTAAAATTCTTTTTTACCAAAGTCTCAAAAATTATTCTAAATAAATTCTAAATAAATTCTTAAAATCTTTATAATATTTTAAAGATGATAATATCAATTTAAGATTATTTTATTCTACCTTGGTGATTTTTTATAATAATAGAATTAATTTAAATCAACTATATTCTTATTTTTTATATAAATAATTAAAAAGACATGAAGTTTTTTTTTGCATACTTCTACTACCTACTAAATAATATTTGTAGGTTTTTAATGAATAATACATATAGATGTAGATATTAGTCTCAATAACTAAATACTAATTCTTACAATTAAAAAAATATTAAATCAATTAAGAAAATTATCTCTAAAATTTACTAAGACTCCATTTTTATTATTTTTTTCTAATAAGATTCTTATAACTAATAAATTCTTTTAAATTCTAATTAATACTTAAATGATAAAATAGAATCTTTAATTTTAATATTTTAATATTTAAATAATATAAAAACTATAATTTTAATTGATCCACCACTTAAGATTCTTTGGTGGGACTCACATATATCCAAAATATTTTGTTGTAAGAAAGTTGTGGTGAGCTTCAAGAGAATATAATTGTTGTTAGGATAGAGACAATTTTGCTTAAGAAAGCTTTGAACCTCTAGCTGCTACTAATTACTCAAACAAGTTAAGAATTTATGAAAATTAAATCTTTTTGTAAAGATTTCCCTTTCTTAAGGACATTTATATTAATCATTCAAGTCTTAGATGTTTAACAACTCCCAAAAATGCAACTAAAATCTTAAAGCCATAATTTTTTTTAAAGAGAGTTTTTTTTTTTTTTTTACTGAAATTTAATACCTAATACCTCTCAATCTAACTATTGAAACAAATTCTAACTTCTTTAAAAGCTAGCTTATATCTTTAACTTATTATTCAAATATAATCAACTATTGATTTTTTACAAATCTCTAGATATCACCCATTTATTAATAGATGCTATAAAAGTCTTTTTATAGATACCTATGTATAAAATTTGCCATACCTCTTAAATCCAATATCCAAATGGCATGATTTTTTTTAATATCTTTTTAGTAATATAATATTCACTTTTAAAAAATTTTAAAGAAAAAATTATCAAAATATACAAAATATAGCTCAAATCATATCCCTCACAAAATAAACTCACTTATAGATCCAAAATTTGATGCATTGATTTTAACCATTTTCTTCTTCTTTGTTCAAAGCTCAAATATGTTGCTTTCTTTATACAAAATATAAATCCTCAAACTAATTTTTTAATGCCACTTTTTGATATCCAAAAGCTTTCTTTTAACTTCTTATATACTCAATAGAATGACAATAAATATAATTTATACACCTTAACTTCAAGCGCCTACTTTTCCTTCATAAAAACTCCAAATTTTTTAATTTTTATACCAAAATTATAATATAGGAAACAAGTTGTCTAATCCTAATCTTTGATTTTCAAGTGCCCTCTTTAAAATTACCAAAGCCCTTGTTTTCATTGTAGATAGTCTACTAAAAGCCTATTGGACATGATCATTGACGAATGGGAATGAAGATCTTCATTCTTTGCCTTTATTCGTCCATACCTTCCTTTCATCTCTCCAAATAAGTCTCTTAGAAGTTTAGTTTTTCATCTTTGGATTCTAATCTCCTCTCAAGGCTTCATACTAAATATTTAGGTCTTATATAATTTAAATTCTATAATTAAAATAAGTTAAAAAAATCAAAATAAAATTTCTTATACCAACTTCTTTTAATTTAATCTACTAACTATTCTAACATACATCTAGACTTATGAACATATTAAGTATTTTATTTAATTTTTACATAATATAAGCAATTGTAATACAACATCTATCATTTTCAAACTTGTACATCCTCTAGTATGTGTCATGTATTACTTCTCTTGATTTTTTGAAAGTGCTCTAATCTCTTACAAGTTCTTTTACTTCATATTCTTGGTTTAAATGTTGAGATAAAATTTCTTCAAGGTCTTCTATCTTGAACCTCTCATCTCTTTTTTTAAAAGCTTTAATCTTCTTTTTAGCTATTGGAATTCTAATAAAATTGGTCTATTAGAAGTAACATCAAAAAATCATAATAATTAGATCATATTTAATATCATTAGATTTTCATCTAATTCTATTATTTTAGATATTGCAAAAATTCCAAACAACCCTAAACTACCAACTTCTAGTACCTCTTCGTACTAAAGATTGAATAAATCTTGAATGCATTATTAGATTGTCACAATTTTTTACTCACTCTTAGCACACTTAATCAATCACATACTATCAAAATTTCAACCTTGGATGTCACAGTGATTGCACAAAATAGCCAAAAGTGCTAGTTCTAATTTTATTGCATAAAAATCTAATCTCCCAAATAAACCTTAACTTTAAATAGCCATTGCTAAGTCTTTCCAAATCCTCTAAAAACAAACCTAATATCCTTGGAATGAATTTAAAGCCAGCTCATCAATTCTAATTGCTGATCTCTGAATGATTTGACCCCTTGTCCTCACCGGCCGTTTTTGTGGGTAGAGGTCTGATTTCAACCATGTCCCATACATGATCAACCCTCGGGTATTAATCCAACTTATTTTAAGGATTTTCAAGCTTAATCCTATTGTCAACTTAATCTTAATATCAACCATATTAATTTTTATCTATCCTATCTTATTGTTATTAACTTATGGCTTTTTAAAAGCTATGAAAGAGTTTCTACAACTTAGAAGAAAAATTTAATAACTAACTTTTATCTATTAGTTATTAAAATAAGAAAATAATCTAAGAGGCTTTTATAAAATCTTTCTTAAATATCTTAAGTTTCTTTTGAACTAAGATATTTGAATATTAAATTGAAATCACTATTGCTCATATTTTTCACCACATAAATATGTTATAACATGACATCCACCCCCTTTGAACTTGCGCATCCTTCAGTATGCGCCAAATGAATCATATGTCATAATTGGCATTACACCATCTCTTTATTTCTACACCAAGTTCTTCATTATATTCATCATCCACTTCATTATAATTAACTTCTTCAAAGTCATTGATATCTTCAACCTAATCTTTTATATTTATTTCTCCATCTCATCTTTTAAAAACCTTCACTTGCTTTTCAACAATAGGTATTTTTAACCTTGTACCATCCAATTCCTTCAATGAATATGTGGCATTGTCATGGATTGTTACTACCACATAAGGTCCAAACCAACGTTTTGAAAACTTCCGTAAAATACTATATTAGTTATCCAAACTGCTGTTATAAACAAGTATCCAATCACCTTCTTCAATGGCTCTAGGCCTCAATCAATGTTGTTTATAAAATTCAGCCTTATTCTTTAACCTTGTCTCTTATAATTGTTTAAATGCTAATTCTACATCTTCTAAGCTTTATTCAAGTTGCCAAATTCTAATAGCTAATAATTCTTTTTTTATTAATCCATCTTTCTAAGGTAGCATATTCCAAGTTGGCACATGTTCTTCAATTGGCATAATAGGTTTTTGACCTATCATGAGTTCCACTGGCATATATCCCATCACTGAACTATATATTATTTGATTAGCCCATAATGCATAAAGTAGAAATCGAGGCTATTCTTTTATTCTTCTATTACAAGCTTTAATTAAGGCTTTTACAATTAGTATATGTCCACGTTCACTTTTTATATTCCGCTCTAAATTATAAGCTATAATTAATGATAATTTAATTTTACATCTTTTAAAGAATTCACAAGCTTCATGTGTATCCAATTTTTTATAATCTACAATGATCTTTTTTACACATCCATAATAACAAATAACATCCTTAAATAAAAATCTACAGATTCTTTCTGTAGACTTTGTTTTTAATGCCATACCTTTCACTTGGTTTGATAAATCTTTATGAGCCAAAATTAAATATTTCATTTGTCATAATTCCGTTGGCATAATAACTAAATCCACAACCCATTTAAAATAAATAACTAAAAGATATGTTGAATGTAGACCATTTCAATGGCGTATATTCAAATATATTTGACAAGTTATACAAGATTCTACAAATGAAGCCACATCTCAATATATATTTTTCTACCAATACCGTTCTTTCAATTTAACAAAAACAGCCCAAATTCCTCTATGCCCTGCCCATAGATTATCATGAAATTTCTTGAGTAGTTTTTGTTGATCTTCTTTGGTACCTACCACTTGTTGTGGCATTCCAATATTTGATTTTGGCCTCTTCTATAGAAATCTTCTTTATAATATGAACTTGTATGTCTTTTTCCTAATTTGTTTAAATTTTTCAATAGACCAATTAGTAGTCTTAATTAATATTTTCAAATAATATCCAATATTCAATAACTCTCTTTTGTAATTTTTTTTATGAAATGACATATCTTCTTTGTTCAATTATGAAACTAAATAAAACTTTGTACCCACATCATCAATATCTTCAATCATCTGATCTTATCCATCATACTTTGTTTGAGATAGCATATCTGCTATTGGATTATCCTTTCCTGCAACATGTCTAAATTCCGGATTTAATAATTTAATATAAGTAATCCACTTCAACATTGTAATATTCGATGTTGTATAATTAATAATCATTCCATATAAAGACAAAGAATTTGTTTCAATCACCATCATTGTTCCAATTAAGTAATCCTTTTCAGCTTTCATAGCTGAAACAACTCCCTATAATTCCCTTTTTACTTGTGAATATGTACGTTGGCAAGTACTTAAAATCTTAATTCCAAATCAAACTGCAAATCTGTATCTATTTGAATCATCTTGATCTACAGCCCATCCAATAGCAATTGGACTAGTATCCACTGTAAAAATCACTAGTCTATTGTACTTATAATCAACTTTTCTTAACACTAGAAGTGATGTTAATAAATCCTTCAATCTTTGCATTGCTTTGATATGCTTTTCTTCTCATTTAAATTGATAATCCTTGCATAATAATTCATACAATAGATCTATTATATGAACATAGGGAGGAATCTAAATATGATAAAACACACATGCATCTAAAAACCTTCGCACCTTTGTTAAAGAACTGTAATCTTTTTTTATTTTTCCAATTGCATCAACTTTGATTGGATCTGGTTTCCTTCTATAAAATCTACATAAATATCCAAAAATTACAACTTCTTATATTCTAAATATAGATTTTACACCTGATAATATAAGATGAATTTCTTCAAGTCGAGTCAATATCTTTTTACAATCTTATATATGATCAGTAATATACTTGCGATACCCTCTCTTATCTAAAGTTTCATCTATGTCTTTTCCCTTGCATTCATTTATAGGAATATTATTTCAAAAAAGAGATAATCTTTTCAAGAATAAAATCTCTTAATATCCTATTCATTACGTTTATCATATATGCTACTGAATTAGTAGCATCCTAAGAAAGAGTATACATTCTAACTAGTCTAAGTGGTGTTCTCATCATTATATTCTAACTACTTTTTATTGTAAGTTGAAATTGGTCATAGTCCAAATATAAATCATCCATTGAATAAATTGCCCTTCTTGCAAATGCTTCAGCAAATTCATCTACTATTAGTCCAATTTCTACATTCCTAGTAGTCACTACATTTACTGGTTGCATATCTTGAATAAATTATAATGATCTATTTTTTTTAGGCACTTGAAACCATCAACTAGAATATGGTGCAAAGGAGGGCTCCAAAATCTTCATCTTCATTTTTTCTTTCAATAATTCCACTAGACTTGGCAAATGTGCTTTTGATATTGGAATTGGCCTCAAATTCTAAGGTACATACGATATAGTGAAAATAACCATGGAAGTCACAACATTTGGATCCATACATCCAATTTCATAAAATTCAAAGATAAATGATTTATCTCATTTTACCAACATCTCTTTAAAATATTCAATTTCCTCTAGCAACAAAGAACCATTAAAATCAATCTTCAATTCTTCAAAAGTCTCTTTTGTGAATTTATATCTAATATTCCTTGAATCTCTTAAGCTCTTTTTCCTTGATGTTTTTTCTATTTATTCTTTAGAATCTTCTGGCAAAGGTCTGGCAACAGGTTTCATCTTCTTATCTATTGTTTTATATTTTGTTTCAATTATAACCTTTGGTGCTTGAAAAGATTCAAAGGTTATAATTGGCCACTTTTGTTTCATATAAAGATTCTTAGATATAAGATTTATTTCCGAACCATGGTCAATCAAAGTAACAACTGGCTCATCCATATTTTCAATCTTCACTAATGCCTCTGTAGTTGCTCTAGCCCAATACTTTTGAGTATAATGATTCAAAATTTCTTTCTCTTTGTCACTTGAATCATCAAAATATACTCTTTGATTATAACTCCTTCCTCCACTCATTGATTATTTGCAACAATTATCAATTTCATCTTTTTTATTCTCACATATATGTGCATTAATAGCATGATTTGATCTAGCTTTGTCCATTAATTGCCTCTTCCAATTAATATTGTCAATAATGACATCATAAATTTTTTTTTTTCAATATCCAATATCATCTTTAATATAAATTTAACTTTAGCATTGAATATGTTGCAATAAATAAATAATAATAAAAATAGAATAAATTACTAAATAAAAGATATTACTTTAGATAAGTTATTAATAATCAAAAGTTGACTCTTAGTATATAAAAAGGACATCCTATAGATATAGGATGCGGTCAAACAAGAAGAATCAAAGTCAAGAGGATAAAGTATGTATTTGGGAATATCTTAAAGACTAGATAAGAGTAATTAGTGCATGGCATAGGATACTCTTGTGGAACGTGAGATATCCTCGAGGCATGAGAGATGCCAAACGATCCTAGGAGCATGTGTATAAAAGTCAAAGGTGGAAGAAGTCCTTTGGGGCAGCAACTACCCCCTATAAGTAATGGATGTTGGAAGAGAGAGTTATCTCATTCCTCACTTCTCTTGTATGCAACCTTGATGATCTCTACTTACTTGTGTTTTACCTCTTATGTTTCTTCAATAGGTTATGGACCCACACACACTTTGTTGTGTTATTCAAATAAGTTGAAGTTATTTTCTTGTTGTTGCTTTTGTGTAGAATAGATCTTATGGGATTTTGTTGATGTTAGGATTTTGACATAAGGAGGTTCTGATTTTTACCTTATACATCTCTAACATTGCTTTGTGGATTCTCTACTCCTTGGATAGTCAGTGTAAGACCTTTGAAAAAGACCTTGATAGTGTCTTTTGTATTGGTGAAGTTGTTTCACATACCTTATGTATGTGATGAGAAAGTGACTTGAAATAGTGAAAGAACGTGATTGTGAGGTATATGAGAGTACTCATACTTGTAAAAAGCTATAGAAATTGAATTGAGAGTGTTTTGAGTGAGAAACCACTCTTTTATTCATAAGAGGGCATTCTGAGGTTTTGCTAGTGCAAAATTGTTTTAGTGATTTTGATCACATAGAGACTTCTTTTCTCAATATTTTTTGATATACTATTCTTTAGACATGGCTTCTAGTAAGGGTGAAGGTTTGAGAGTGATTGAAAAGTTTAGAGATAAAAATTTCTACCATTAGAAGGTCAAAATATAGCTTTTGTTGGCATCTTTGGACCTTTGGGACATTGTAGATGAAAGTGAAGACCCTCCAAGCATGGATGCTGATATGAAGGAGCAAAAGGACTTTAAAAGATGTGAAAAGAAGGCTTTTGGCATGATTGCCACTAATTTGGATGAAGCCAACTTTTCTCACATCATCTCTTGCAAAGGACTAGCGGAAACATGGAAGATTCTTTGTAACATATATGAGAGTAAGAACTTGTTAAACATCCTCTTCACAAGAAAGAAATTCTTCACTTACAAGATGGAAGAAGGTGAAGACCTTATGACTCACGTCAATAAGGTAAAGGCTCTTGCAAACCAACTTGCAATTGTTGACAAGCCTTTAGAAGATGGTGATATTATTGTGACCTTGCTCATGAGTCTTTTAGAGTCCTACAACTACCTTATTGTGGCATTGGAGTCCATCAAGATAAAAGAGCTCACTATGGACTATGTGACGGTAAGACTTGCACATGAAGTGACTAAAAAGAAAAAAAAAGGAGCATCAAAGTGAAGATTTGGCTCTCTTTTCAAGACAAGGCAAAGGTAGCTATTCCAACCAATGTGACAATATAAGAAGCAATGTGAGAACTAACTTCATTTGTAGAAAACCAAGTCACTTTGCACAAAATTACTAAAAGGCCAAGAAAGGAGATAAAGAGAATGCTAACAATACACGTGATAAAGTTGGAGGAGATGACTATGCATTCATGGCAAGTGAAGGCACTTATATGGATGCCATGTCCAAATGGATTGTTGATTCAGGTGCTACCAAGCACATGACTCCATACAAGTGTTCATTTGACACTTATGAAGTAATTCAAGCAACACAAGTTTGGTTAGGAAACAATGGCATGGTGCAAGTTATTGGAATTGGCTCCATTGTGGTAAAGATTGTTGTGAAGAATCAAACCAAGAGGATTAGATTCAAAGAGGCCCTACATGTGCCAAAGATAAAGAAGAACCTTCTTTTGGTAAGCAAACTTGTTTCAAATGGTTGTAAGATACAATTTGATGTTAATAGATGCTTTGTGAAGACAATGGAGGGAGATGATGTTTTAAAGGGCTTTAGAGATGGCAACCTCTACTTCATCAATTGTAAAAAGGTCAACGGAGTTGAAGTGGATGCATTTGTTGATTTTCTACAAGATCAAGACAAGTTTGGTATTTAGCATCGACGCCTT